>CASHTH010001114.1:0-99592 GCA_030341885.1 Geodia barretti | reverse complement strand
CAGCTGCCATGTCCTTACTTGAGTGTGGCTTTCCATGAGTTCAGTGAAAGCGGCTCTATAATTATGAAATGTACACTTGCTGCTTGCAGTTTTTGGTCAGTCTCTGTGTTTCTGGTTGGAGGAAGAAACAAAGTCAGTCCTGCCAAGGCAAGCAACTCTGCGCGTGGTGACGTGTCGTTAAGTCAGGCTGCCTCGGGGCCCTCCCGCTGGCATACCACTGGAAGTCCCCAGATCACTCACCACCTCCCACTCACCCCTGTTCCCCCAGCTCTTCGCAGATCTCTCTACACGGACTACCTGCACAGCCTTGGAGGGCACTTTGCAACCATGTAGACTAGCATCATCCTGGGCCCTCTGCCCACGCGTGTCAGATAATCAAGAGATACGTCTTTTGAACAACTCCAGCCAGACAGTGATCAGACTCTCCATAAGTCCTTCCCACCTTGCAAAGAGAGTGAAGATGTCAGAAGGCGGGAAGGGGAGAGGTCGGGTGGAGGATTGGTGTCAGCATGGAGGTGACATACAGAGGGAATGGGCAGAGTTTGAGAGGTACATTTCAACATCAAGACAATTCACATTGACAGGTTAATACATTGGCTCACAAAACAGACGACAGAATAAGGTTTTCTGATCAATATTATATAGGGAAAAATACCACAGTCTCTGTAGAAGAATATTATCATAGACACATAAAGAGGTGGGTGTGGGATAAAACATGAATAGCAAGACATGGAACGGTTGTTGGAGTATGGGTCACTCCACAGCCAGTTCAAACTCTTCGTTTCACTGAACTGAGCGTTGAGCGTTTCCCCCCAGCGATCTTGGCCAGGTGTTGCTCTGCAGAAGAAGTAATACACATCCTGATTCCTTGTCCACTTCCCCATGACACCTGAGACCTCCCCACTCACCTTCCTCCTCCGTGCTGCCAGGTCTTCTCGTGGTCTTCTCTTCTTGAGCGGAATGTCATACGACCCCTCAGAGCGCGAGTAAGGGAGGGGTTGCAGCCGTTCCCACCTCCCTCCCCCTCGTCCTCGGGACTCAGTCCTTCGACAGCGCCTACCTCCAATCTGGTGTGGTGGTGCACAGGAGGACAGGTCAGTGGAGATCGAGGCTTACTCGAAGCCGACAAGGTTCCTGTACCGTAGCTGGAGTTGGCAGTGTGGCGAGAGCCCTGGAACCTTGACTGCGGGAGCTGAGCCTTGCTGGGACTTGCTTCTGTAGCTTGTCCGTTTGCTTGGCAAGAGTTCGACGTCATCTCTTTGTTCGTGCTTCCCTCGTCTGACTCACCCGAGTCGTCGGTTCAAATGGTGAAATCTCTCGCAGAGTCTCACTCTGATGATGTGCCCAGCGAGTCGGATGGTTTCCTTCGCCGTTAGTTACCTGAAGCAGGACGACGGAGGTTGATATAACTCACTCACGCACAGGTGATGAGGGGGCTCTATCTCACCTGACTACTTTTGTGCGCTCACAGAGCGATGTTTTCTCGCGCTTGTCTCTCTCCTCGGCCATGCTGGCGTTGCTCGCGCTGCGACTGCTTCTGCCGTCTTCACTGTCTCTCCCTTGTCTTCTGAAGGGCACTCTCCGTAGTCTCTGCAGAGGCAGTTTGGGGCCGGCCTGCCTTCCTCTTATCGCAGTGTGCATCTCTCCGCCGACTTGCCGCCGTTGCACGCTCATCAAATATTCCGACTTGGTGCCCACCATGGAAAGTTTGCGAGTTCTCTGTGCTATCCACGGTCTACAGGGCAGAACGAGGTCGAGCTTCAGGAACGATAACTGGGCACTCATAAGCTTCTGAGAAGCATGTGACTTTTCTTCTCTCTCTGCTGCCTCACGTGATCCGCGGAGCCGGTCAACTTGGCGCGTCCTGATGAAGAGCAGGAGAGAGCTGGTGGTTCTCGAGACGCCAGCGCGCAGCTACTACTACGCTCTGGAGAGGACAGACTGTTGCTGCTTGGGCTTCCAGGCTTCGGTGGCGTTATTCGGAAAGCCTTCGAGGAGCACGGCCCGTTCGACGACGGAGACTTAGGATCATCGCAGGTGCGGCAATTTGTCCCCCTCCTGGGTCCTCAAACAAGGGAACCGCAGTCCCTTACAGTTCAGATTTGTCATTCTGGTGGCTGCATTCAAGTCTCTAGTGTCGCCTCACTCAGAGTACTACGATGAGCTCTACTACTGACGTCCATCATTCACGTGATAGGTGCCAGTGATGCTGTGATAACCAGCCTCAGTCAGTGAGGCGCTGGCTGCATGCTGTTTCCATTGCAACCGTCTACAGACCACGATGGAGGTCACTACATCCGCGACCTCGGCCAGCTGAGAGCTGCACTGATCGACTTCTAACTCCATTCTCTACCCTCTTGAATTATTGTAACTTTCTCCACTTCTCTCTCTCAGCTGTTCTTGCAAACGTCTAGTTTTCTAATTGAGGACAATCTGTGTGCCTGCGCCAAGTTTACACCACATCATGTTTTCAAAAATAACAGTAGATATAAACAATGTATGGGAATAATGGCTCAGTATAACAGGGGAATGGGGCTCAGAACCAAATCTCTGAGCAAAAAACACAAGAAAGGGGGAAATCAATACTCACTATGCTAATCACCAGTTCAATCAGAGCGGACTCCTGCATCATCTGTCATGGAGTAGAAATGCAAAACTAAAACTAGAGAGAGTGTGTGGCTCACCTCAAGGTAGTAGGTGCTCATCATTTACGTAGGGGTGACCTGATGATGGCAGGAGGTGGTGAGGGGGAGGGGGAGATAGTCTGAGACCTGTCGTGTGTGGTAGAGGTAGAGAGGGGGAAAAGAGAGACACTATAACAGAGACAGAAAGATGGATAGAGAGGAGAGAAGATACCACCATTTCTTTCCCTGCTGTTGCAAGGTGTGCTTCGTGGCGAGAATTAGACGAACAGACATTTCTTTGCTCAAGACACTTTGACTTTGCTGGTGCATTCTATTACGGTATTCGTCCCATTTGATTATACCTGACTGGGCAACAACTCCTCTTGCTTCATTCCTGCTTGAAAATTTGTACGCACTTTTGGCTTTCATTTGGACGACTTAGTTTTTCCTTTGTGTGCTAAATTGCTTGATGTACACACAGTTTTTCCACTTTACAAGAAGTGCGACACATTGAAGGGCTAACACACACTTCACTTGCACTTGGGAAGGGACACTACCCTTCAAACACTGCCATGATAATATTCTTGTGTGTGCATATTTGCAGGGCTAGAATTGAAAGTCACTCATTGAGAATAACTTTCCTTTTGCATTACTCTACTAGTTCACGTAGTACACAACATTTTCCTCTTTGCATTTAGTTGATGTGCTCTATTTGGAAGTTGCTCATTCAATCTTCCACTGTAAGGCAGAAAACTTACCATTTGTCACTTCTATGAACACAAGTAACGCACGTGCTACATTGGATTAAAATTTGAGCATGTCAGTCAGCTGCGGCATGCTTAGGGCATATTGAGGCTCATATTTCCAATTACCAAGTAGCAGGTGGAAATTGGCACTTGGAGAAGCACACAAGAACTTGCACATTCTTTTCTTGTCCTTGCAATTTTCACATTCTGACACACGATTCTACTTCTCAACTCTTTCATAAAGCGATACTTTTGTTCTAACGCCTCATGCACTCACCCTTGGCTCTCTACTCACGACGCATCACACTCTGACAGGGGGTTGGGCTCCAATTAGGTTACCACACTCAATGGACTGACCTCTTGGAGTGGGAGTGGGAGGGCGGGGAGCTGGCATGCCGAGACGGCGGGGAAGCCCTCCTGTGCTCTCGCTCGCCCGGCTCTCGCGGGACTGCATAGGCCCGGGGGTGGGGGGCCCGATCACGGCTTCGGCTGTGGACATCTTTCTCATCCAGAGCCATGTAGCGACCTCCACTGCTGCCGCTGCTCTCGACCTCGCGGACTTTGTGTTCCATCGGTTCCTCGGAGCCCGACCTCTTTGAGGACTTGTAGTGGCGAGACCCACCGCGGGAACCCTCGGCCAGATTCCCCCATACTTTACCATGCGGTCTCTCTCGCGGTACTCTGCGTACTGGGGCTCAGCTGGCTCGGGGCTGTAGTCTGCCCGACGTTCGTACGGACGGTTGGAAGAATACGTATCTTGCACCGCGGGGTACTGGTCAAGGTGTTCGTAGCTCCCACTTCTTTTACCCAGTGTTTTCCTGGAGGAACTGCTGCGGTAGTGGTCGTGTGGTGGGGAGTAGTAGTCTGCGGCGGCAGTGTATGGGCTTCTACTGCGAGACCGAGATCGGTTGTAGCTACCATCAGGGGACCCTCCCTGATGTCTGTAGGGAGAGGAGTCCCACTTGCTGGAGGACTCCGGGTGAGACGCTCCGTGGTGGTACTCCGAGCCAGAGTGGTGCTGGTACTCGTCCCCCTCGCTCCGTTTCCTATACTTTGACGATCGGACTTCCTCCTTGACGTACTCGGGTGAAGAGGAGTATTTCTTTGCCCGGCTGTGTTCCTGGGACTTGTGCTCTCCTCCGCCGTAGCCTCCACTGCGGCTCTCACGGTACTCATAGTCTTTGGTTCGAGACCCTCCTTCTTCGTCTGAGAAGTTGTCGTCTCTCCTGCTGTGCCGGTCGTACGAATCACGTTCGTAGTACCCCCCGCCTCCTCCTCTCCCCCTACCCCCTCCTCCGTGATAGAACCGACCTCCGCCGCCTCGGTTTGAGTAGCCGTCTCCCGTGTTCCTGTCTCTGTTGAAACCCCCGCGACCTCTGTACCCCCCGTCATCACGATTGTAGCCTCCTCTTCCACCCCACTTGTTTTGGTACCCACCCCGACCTCTGTACCCTCTGCCCCCTCCTCGGAAGCTGTTGTACCCGCCTCCCCTCCCTCCCCTCCAACCCCCTCCCCCTCCTCCATAGTTGTCTCGGTTGTCAAAGCGCTGTCCGCGATTGTCGTAGTCTCTCCCACCCCCACTACCTCCACCACTACCACCTCCTCCTCCACCACGATTGTCTCTTGAGTCTCTGTCATAGGAGTGAAACCCTCCTCCTCCCCCTCTGCCTCTCGGTCTATAGTTATCTCTGAACCCTCCTCCCCTGTCATTCCCCCTGTCACCCCCACCGCCTCCATACCCTCCCCCTGCTCCCCTACTTGCCCATCCACCCCTGTTCTTACGCTTGTCCTCGCTCGGAGAAAGCTCTACGTCCACGCGTCGCCCGCACAATCGCGTACCGTTGAGCTCCTCCACGGCCTTGATGGCCTCTTTGAACGACTCGAAAAATACGTAGGCGAAGCCCGGAGGATCGTCAGCCATCCACACGTTGGTGATGGGCCCGTACTCGCGACACCTTTCCCTGATCTCTTCCTTGTCGCCTTCCCTCACCCCACTCCTGTCCAAGTTGCGGACGATCACACGAGGAACACTCACTGGGTGGCGAAAGAGAACAGTGGAGGTGTGAAAGAACGGAAAGAGAGGTGCGATCGGTTATGAGTAACTCACTAGTCTCTTTTGCCGATGATCACTCAATCAGACACAAGATTGGTTGCAGTTTGACAACGAAAGATGAATAGGTTTTCTCTGGTTCGCCCCTTGGCTTTTCTTTATCCGCTTCACTTTTATCGCGTGGTCGTCACGTGCGCTTTGCAGGAATATTGTGGGCGGGGCACGAGATGCGCAGTGACAGTGCTGGGCGTTTTCTGCAGATCTGAGGAGATGAAGAAAGTGCTGGAAACCTCGTCGACAAAGCGCGGGTTGCGCGCCGGAGTCACGGCCGGACGCGGCGTCAATGTCACCCTTGCGTTCATCTTCTTCATTCTGGTGATCCTCTCTCTGGTAGTGGTCGGCAGCCTTGCAAACCTGCACAACAAAGTAGGTCTCAACATACGTAGGTACGTAGCTAGCTTGTCGAAGCATAGCTAGTGCATGCTGCATATGTTGCTTGTCTCTGTTGTTTCCTCTGTGCAGTTGGCCGACTATCCCGATCGCTCGAACAGTTCCGCCCTCGTCTGCATCCTTTTCTCCGGTCAGGAGAGCGGGCGCTTCGAGTACGGCCACTCGGACGCGTGCAACGCCGAGGTCAACAGTTTCGCGGTCCTGGCCGGAATATTCGTGGCGTTCCTTGTGGTGTCTGTCGTACGGGCCGTGGTGGCTGCAGAGTAAGTGTGCTATAATAATAATAGAGAAGTAGAATCATCTTTATTTGGAATCATGTGACATCAACGTGAGGATGATACTCAACTAGTATGAGAGTATAAGGTACCTGAATGTTATAGTTAGCCCTTGCCTATTATGCTAGGAAACTATCTGTTTGTGTAGCAGTGGAACTGTGATTTCTGAAGCCAAAAGGACACAGTAACACATGCATTCAATCAATATTCACTCAGCATCTGGTGTACATCGGTGTTAGAGTGTGCTGTGGTCGCAGTTTTGGCCGTCTTTTCCTTCTGCCTTGGACTGGTCATCACTATTGGTCTCTCTCAGACCTGCAACACACTTCTCGATATCAACAAGGAAGAGAACAAGTTAGCCCAAGTCATTCTTTAGGCTGCATAATTTTAAAAACTCTGTGGTATAAATCTTCTGCTATAGCTGTGACCAAAAAGTCCCAGATGACAATAATGGTGTCAAGTACTATGACGCAGTAGACTCAGCTCAGGTGGGTATTTTTTCACTTTACCTCCATTGGCTCAGACAAAGCCCTCTACCTTGTAATTCATTGTTGTATGTTGTTTTTTGACAAGCAATAGCTCCGGGTGACCTGTCTCTCACTGTGTAATGTAGGCCTCTGTTTGGATGACTTTCTTCCTCCTTCTCCTGCTTACTCTGGTCTACGGAATCAGGTCATTCATCTATGTGTATCGGCTCAGATCAAAGAATTTCTCCCCCGACACTCAACCAGTACTGAAGAGGGATGGACTCGAAGAGTCACAAACTAAACCAATTTGATTCCTTGTTGTCTAAATGTCTTTATCAAGCATAATGCATGCGCACTATATCACGTGCGCGCAGACCAGGGGCCGGGGGCGGGATCGATCGACGATGGGAAAAGATAAGGACGGGACTGGGTTCTCGTATGGATCTGAAGGAGGCTCTAGGTTTCGCCGGCCGGGGTCTCGGTTGTGCCACGGCCTTCTTGGGATCCTGTTTTGTGTCATGATGGTCGTAGGCCTCGTGGCTCTGGGGCTGTTTGCCGCCAAACACGACAAGATCGCTGAAAAGGTCGAGGGGGGCGACGACTGCGTACTCTACACGACCAAGAAACAGCTGGAAGAGGAGAATAAGCTGTCTGGAGGCGTCGGCTGCAGCTTCACCATAGGGGGCTCTGGAGTTGTGGCGGGCGGTGCGGGGATTTTCATGCTCGGTTATATCATCAAGACTATCTACGGTGGCTCTGTGTAAGCCTTCTTGTACGGGACATGTCAGTATAATCCGTAGGCGTTGTTTTCTTGAAGTTGGTAAAGCAACAGCAGTCTTGTGGGAGGGGCCTTGGAATGAGAATAGGGGAATGGGGATTGAAATTCTCCTAGGTCCTCTCCTCTGCAAATGCCAACCTATTTCATTACCTCAAATTACTTTTCTAGTGGTCCTTCCCCAGTCTTCAGGGGCCAGTAGTGTGAGAGGCCTGCCAAGACTGCTGGGGTTTGCTAATCCCAGAGGATGCCACACGTCAGCTCATTCCCCATCTCTGTTTGCCCTCTGGGCCTCCCCTTCGGTTTCAATTTCTTCATAATACACACATGTACACACTACCTTCACTCAACCGTTATAATACACATATGCTCTGTGAACATTTTAAATCTCCAGGTCATCGTGTCTGGTGTGTGTGGAGCTCCCTCTCTTGTTACTCCTTCTACTGGCCTCTCTCACTGTCTCTATCAACACCGCCACTGGCCTGAGTCTTGCCTGCAAGGCCTTTGAAGATGCCGCACCGAACAACTCCATCTTCCATGGTTCTGGCTCGAGGTATATAGAATGATTTCGTTAGTGAGGTACATCATTGTTGTATATATCTTTGTTCTCTCATTGCTGAGCAGTTGTAAGGACTACTCTGTAGAAGGCATCAAATTCTTTGACGACATGATCGCTTCGGCAGTAAGTGCAACAAACAGTTTCAATCTGCCACACAAACAAACATTAATTACAGTTACCAGTTAATATAGCTAATCTGGTCCTTCCACAGATTATGACATGGTGCATCACTGGAGCCCTACTGTTGGTGGTAGTGCTGTACATTGGATTGAACATGGTATTCTGGCGGAGATGCACCACTTCAGACGACGAGGCTGGGCAGGCTCTGCTCGACCAATCGGAGACTGCCAGCAAGAAAGACAACTGGAGAGAGAGGAAGGAGAAGAAGGAGAAGGAAAAGAAAGAGAGAAAGACACGCTCAAAGATCACTTCAAACTCCAGCAACAACCCTTTCCTGTAATACTTTGACTTTTGACGGTAGTCAATAAATAACCTTTTGTCGCACATACAGAGTGCGCATGCGTAAAAAGAAGCCCCAAGTGCAGTTCGCATAGTTGAAATGTTCTTGTCCGGGTGATGTTTCTCCGTTGCTAGGGATCGACATCTTTATAAAGTTTCTGCTAACCTCCAATGTGCATAGCTAGCCGTACACACCTAGTGCAAGACGTGTAGATTTCAGACGACACGGACATGGCAGGCGGCGAAGGTTGCTGCAAGGCAGGCGACGACGGAGGTTGTTGCAGAAATCCGGTCTCGCGGATCGCACACATTTTCTTCATCACCGCCTTTCTCCTGATCATCTGCTTGTCGCTAGCGTCCCTCGTGGTGTTCGTACTGAAGCACAATGAAATACAGTCCAACCTCCCGGAAGGTTCAGAGGGAGACTGCATCCTGTACGTGGACGAGGATCAGGTTAGGGACGACGACATAGGTGGCGGAGACTTCTGTCGCTTTGCAATCTACGGCATCGGCACAGTGGCGCTGGGAACCACCCTCTACATACTCGTCTACGTTCTCAAATGCGTCTTTGGAGCCGAACTGTAAGGAAACTCTATACACCAAGACATACTGCTATACCCACGTGTGTATATATATACCTCCTTCCCCTTTCCCATACACATCCACCACGCTGAAATTGGATCACAGTCTGTCGTGCTTTGTGCTGGTGGAGATACCGTTGCTGTTCTTCCTGATGGCCATTTCCCTGGCACACAGTCTCAATACAACGCTCGGCCTCGCCCTAACCTGCAGCGCCTACGCCGATGCGGACACCCCGGGAAGGTAAACAGAGCCCAGAGACAATCAGTTGCAGTATGCAGTTAGTTACCTGATCTAATGCCGTCACTGCATGCTGTGGTATTGCCTGTTAATCGCTGACACTATTCCTGTTATACGTACACAGCAGTTGCAAGGATTACGAGAGTCCGGGAGGGATAAAGTTCTTTAACGACATTCTTATCTCTGAGGTGAGAGAAACCTGTGTGTGTCTATGCCACACCCATGCCACACCCAAGCAACACTGTAACTGTGGAGAGAAAGATAGTGTGCAATACTTCTGGCGACATCCACTATTCAGAGGTGTCCCTTGCTGCCCTTTAAAGAGAGGTGTCCTTTATTCAGAGGATCCTTTTTCAGAGGTTTCGCTGCTCCACATATAGTAGCCACACACTGTCATAATTATTATTTTGCCATGCCTTTCTTTGGGCTTCCGTCTCTCCTGGCCAAGAATGCATAATACAGTAAAACAGCACTTTGAACACTAGCCAGCAATAAGTATATACCTTATGTATATATGTGTATGTATGTATGCAGGCAATCTCATGGGCAGTAACAGGAACCTTCATGATGCTGTTTGTTATGTACGTCATTATGGCTGTAGCATTCTGGAGGAAAGCCACTAGACCTGAGAAATCCACTTTATGAGATTTTATTGCTCAATCTTTTTTAATCAAACTTTTATGCAGCATTATTGTACATGAGATTTTTATTGTATATACGTCATACGCCCGTAACTTTTTGCGCATGCGCACGATTGCGATTTGCGCACTACGCGCTGCTGCAGCGCGATTCGCCGCTCCGGTCTGCTGTAGGTTTAGCGTACGTGGGAGACAACCAACTGGTATGTGGGCATTTAAAGTGTGAACAGTCGCCTGTTAGCCACTCCACCCATCCACAAAAATAGCGAGACCAAAAAGATGGGGCTGCTCAACCTGTGCATGAAGAAGAACCCGTTTTCGCGGGCCTTCCATTTCTTCCTCATGGTACCGTGTGCCGTGCTGACGGTAATGGCCGCAATTTCGCTCGGCTCGTTCGTCCCGCTGCACCTCGACATTCGCGACTACGAGGGCTCGGGTGCCGCCACCTCCGATCTGAACACCTGCATTCTCTTCGCGACGGCAGATAACGAGAACAAGATGGTCGACTACCAGCCAGACAATGCCTGCGACTTCACCATCTGGGGTCAAGTCGCCGTGGGCTCGCTCGCAGTCGCAATGGCTACAGTTTTATTCGTAAAGGCCTTTCTCGGAATAAAAGTGTAAGTATGATAGCTGTTACACATTTGCAGAGAGAACGTTTGCAGTCATAAAAGAACGTGGGATGGATCAAGATATGATCACAAGATGCCTCTGTCCAGTGTAGCATGTATAATGCTATCCTCTAAGGAGCTCTTGGGTGGGGACATGTTGGTCGGATTTGAGAAGCTAGAATTTAATGGGCATAGCTATATACCATTCTGAGAGGTGGGAGTCAGTTGTGCTAACACAACAGCTCGTATTGCTTGCTTCAGTGTGCATGAGTATGCAGGGCGTCCGTGTGAATATTAAGGAGTGTTGAATGAGCCACACATTCAAGTAGTTGGTTTTTAGCTGAGCCACAAAACAGTCTGTACAAAAGTATGGAGCCGAAGGAGGGATATTTTATGAGCATAACTTTACATTTTGACGATTCTGCAGTTTCTCATGGTTTGTACTGATTGAGCTCCTCCTGTCGATTGCCGGCTTCATCTTCACTATGGCACTGGGTGTGGTCATTACAGTCGGACTTGACGACACGTGCAGGGCCTTTGAGACCATCAATGAGCTGGACGAAGATACAGTATACATGCCGTACGTTGAAACACATTGAGCCAATCATATTGACCTCTCTCTCTCTCTGTCGCTCGTTCCCACACAGATGTGAGGACTATAGATATGCCGGAAACAGTGGCATCAGCTTTTACTCTCCACTCAATACTGTCAGGGTACGTGGGGGTCAAAAAGTGCATGTGATAGTGTGGTTGCATGAGTGCAATCTCTGGTGCACAGATTGTGACCTGGATTGAGGCAACAGTGCTGTTCCTGCTACTGCTCTGGTTTTCTCTTGTGTCCCTCCTCAAGTGCGCCACCTGCTGTGCCCGCATGGGCAGTGGAAAAGCAAAGCCAACCAAACTGGAGAATGATACTGACACTAAGGCTTGACGGCGTACATGTTTGCAAGACAATGTTTTTTAAAGTAGCTAGGTATAATAGGCCAACATCCTTATAACTTGCTATATCGTAGACTTTTTATTAACGAGCAGTTTTATGCGCATGCGCAAGCTGCAGAAAACGAGCCACGCCTTGTGTTTACAACTGTGTTGAAAACCGCCAGTAAAAACAAAAAGAGAGGTGAAAAATCAGAGCCTTGCTGGACACCAGCATATCGATTTGTGGAGCAGAGAAAAGCCTAGAAGACATGCCTTTTAGGAGGAACCGAGGGTCGCGGGTGTTTCACCTGATGATGATCCTGCCGGCGGGTCTCCTCCTCGTCCTCTCTCTCGTCGCCCTCAGCACGCTGGCCGTCACCAACGAGCGGTTCCTCGACGAGTACGAGGAAAAGGAACCAAGCGGAGACTCTCGGTGCATCCTCTACGCAGAGAAAGGAGACGGGACAGTGAGATTCCGGGGCGGCGGAACCTGCAATTTTGGGGTGCTGGGAGCAGCGATTATGGGCGGTTTTGCAATTGCCTTTACGATTATACTCGTGGTGAAGGCGCTATTCGGCGTCCACGTGTGAGTTGCAACACTGCACTGTTAGACCTTTCGATGTGCTCCCCTAACGAATGCAGAGTCAGTTGCAGTGTGGTGATAGAGCTAGCACTGTCCACCATTGGAGCCCTATGGGCCTTTAGCGTGAGTGTAGTGATCACCGTCGGCCTGGAGCAGACCTGCAGAGCCTATACGGACACCTTTCCAGACATTGACAGCTCGTCCCCGTACGAAAACCAGCCACTTTTTGCCTCTTTTTTCATTGCATTCTACTTTCGATGCAGATGTTGTTCATTCTTTTATCGACATGAAGATGACGATTCGAGCAATGTCTACTTCTATGAGGGGATCAACACATCCAGGGTAAGTATATATATATGTATGTAAGGTCTTTGCCATGCATATTCCGAATGGTTGTCTGTGCAGATCACGGCATGGTTTGCAATGGGAGTACTGATGTTCTTGTCTGGAGTCTATCTCTGCATTCTCCTCCGCTACTGCTGTGGGGGGAGAAAGGCTGCCACCAAGTCTAGTGCACAACCAGAAGTAGAGCTGCAGGAGAAGATGGAGCCTAACCCCATTTGATTTTCAGACCAGCCCCAAGCTTTCCTCTTCTCTTTATAAACACAAACATTATAGAGACAAAATAGCAAATAATTCTCCTGCCGATATATCCCAGACAATTATTATCTCCAAACAACTACCCTTGTATATAGCCATAAATAGAGGTATATATATATGCAGTCAAAATTTTGTGATTATCATAAAAACGACATATAAACAATGGGATAGGAGAAAGAGATGTAATACGACCAATAGGAATGACAGGGAGAAGTGGATAAAATAATGGAGACAGTTACACAGAAGACTGTTTATAGTCCTTGACGTCAATGATCTGTTTGCCACACATGGCACATATACCCTTCTTGTAGGCACACCCTGTAAAGAGAGCCACAGTCTGTAAAGAGAGCCCCTGTGAGTGTTAGCCTGGATTATATCCACATAACGTTTATGTGGTATAATCCATGGTATTAGCCCTGCACATGACACGTGCACGCGTTCACATTGAGTTGATAATTCAGGGATTCATGGTGGTCAGGCGATTTCCTACTACTATACTTTTCTCACACAATGACTTTCATATATTATATACTGCCCTACTAGTACTAGTACACTATTGCATTTCTAAAGTTATTGCACCAAACAAATTACACAATTCAACTTGTCCACTACTATTGCACACATAAGACACATAATTACGATGGTTCATGGCGGAATTTGTATCAGTAAACAAGCCAACCAGCTAGGTTTGTTGGTTTAGCTATATAACAGACTCTCACAACCAAAATACAGCAAAAGGAGAAGAAAGCAAACAGGGGGAAGAGAGCAGTACACATATAGGGAGGTCACATACCCTGACAGTAGTGGGAGCCAGCCTGGTGAACCACTTGCTTGCATATCCGACACTTGTTGAACGAGGTGGTGTAGGGAGTGAAGCGAGCCTTTTTCGCCGTGAGGGCTTTGTTCTCTCCCACTACCCTACCACCACTCTCTGCAGCAGGAAACACACAGTAAGCCTACACTTCTCTCATGTAATAGTTTCTGCTGGTGAGTTCAGCTAGGTTCGCGTTACGTCACAGGTCCCTGCCACACTACTATATATATTAATATTCATGCAGGGAGACATTAATTTCAGCAATGGATACTGTTCTTGTCGGTGTCAAGGAGCCCGATAGTAACTACACTTGGATAGATATATAAGATAACACGTAATTGTCAGGGAAGTGAGTGTGTTGGGAGAGAAATTGAAGCCCTTGGTTTATAGCTAGACATATTGTTGAATTTTCTTTCTTCCAGGAAGACGTGGCCCTCCCCCCTTTGAATACTACAGGCTTTCCGTTCCAGGAAGAGTCTGGGCCGCGGAAGTAGACCGAGGTTTGTTGTGGCCGCCGGCCTATTCACCTAGCGGGGCTCACCGACTGTGTTTCTGGCTCCGCTTTTCCAGGGATCTGGGCAGATGACTCTCCCCAGCTTCCTCTCACCTGTGGCCATAGACACACTGTATGAAGAGGGAACACAGGCTTCTCCAACTCACTCACATTTTTTACACACCATCCCACGACGAGTGTTACGTGTTCTAATTAGTGCCATTCGCGCATGCTCAGTGAGAAGCCTGCGCTGTGCGCGCGCACACGACCCGTAAAACAATTATACAAGGGGCCGGGGGGGAGAGCAGCGCAGTGTGGTAATTACCCGCAACGTCGCGGACCGGTAATAAAACGAGCCGCGCAGCTCAGCTACGTATTCAGCACGGGGCGCAATCTTTCCACGGAGCAGCTGAGACCGTAGCAAAAGCATCGACAAGATGAGAATGGCTAGTTTCGCGGAGAACCAGGGATCACGGGTGTTTCACCTTATGATGATCTTACCTGCGGGGTTCCTTCTCCTCCTCCTCTCCCTCATCTCTCTCAGCACACTGGCCCACACCAACAACGAATTTCTTGACAAATACGAGGAAAACGAGCCAAATGGAGACGCAAACTGCATCTTCTACGCCGAGAGTGAAGACAATCGACTGAAGTTTCAGGAGGGCGATTCGTGCGCGTTTTCGGTGGCGGGAGGCGGGGTATTAGTAGCTTTGGCCGTCGCGTTCACCGTCGTCCTCGTGGTGAAGGCGATCTTCGGGATCAGTGTGTGAGTTTTGCAAGTTCATGTGCTGTTCTAGTCGCATGATCCGAGATCATTTTTCTCCACGCGGTTTGTGGATAAGGGCTGTGGTTTCTCTGTATTCAGGTTTAGCCTGACAGCACTGATAGAGCTGGGGATGTCTGCAGCTGGTGCACTGTGGGCCCTCATTGTGGCCTCCATTATCACTGCCGGCCTCAACAAGACCTGTCAGGCCTATCGTGATACCTATGAGGACTTCGGTTTCGATAAATTCCCGTAGGTTTCTGGTGCAAATCCTTTACACACTGCGTTGATCATTATTTCTCTCTCCCTACAGTTGCTGCTCTTTCTATTACTCTTCCAACTCCGACACCGGGGATGAGGATTATATGTTCTTCTATGAGGAGCTCAATACATCAAAGGTGAGCTGGCATCATCATGTTTTATTACTTGTGTATGTATTACCAATATAAAGATCACCGCCTGGATTGCTATGGTACTGTTGCTGGTACTAGCTGGAGTCTACACTTTTATCATCATTCGTTACTTCTTCGGCAGCAGCAAAATCACCAGCAGCAAGAGCGATCCTACCACAGCGAAGACAAACCCCATCTAATTGTGACCACAAACAATACACCAATTAAATCAATAAAACACTGCACTAGATAATAGTAATAGTGTGTGAGGCAAATATTTTTTTTATTGTTAACTCCAAATATAACGTGCTTCAAAACGGTTATCCACGCAGGCTTCTGTCTTCATATTTTGAGGTCGCCCGAAAGTTGAATGCTGAAGGTCATGATAGAGTCTGAGCATATGCATGTGTTATGATTAGCTTCACACAAGGGTTGTTAGATATAATCTCCCCGGAATTGCAGGAAACGTTATACCTTGCGCGCAAGCATGATTATTCACACACTGGAGCGCAACTTCCGGTTTTCGACAACGTAAAATGACGTAGTATAGTCTAGCCCTGCATGCTGTGGTCAAAGTTCAATTATCGGTGGTGTGTTCTAATTGGAGTAGTCCGGTCCGCGTGTCGGTGTAGAGAGCGGCACTATGGAAGTAGAAGAGCAGGGAGAAACGACGGGAGTAAAGGCGCCATCAGTTGCAGCTGGTGCTGAGGGGAACGACAATAGAAGAGACGCTGGCAGCGGGGGCGGGGTGGTGGGTGAGGGGAGTGGGGAGTCGCAGACCGTCTTCCGCGAGACCGCGCAGGTTAGCGATGCTGTAACTGGTACACCTGGTGCTGAGAGTGTCAGAGGTGGCAGTGGAGACAGAGAGGAAGGAGGACAGAGTGGGAGGAGTGAGGAGGAGAAGAAACTATGGGCCACTGTCTCATCAAATCCGTCAGACTTCAAAAGTTGGACTACTCTCTTGCAGCTTGCTGAGCAGAATGTAAGTGTGAGGAGTAAAAAAATTTATAAAACAAGAGCAACCAGCTTAGTATGTGTGTGTGCACATGCAAGTAGAAATGGAACCATGCATCGAGTTAAAATCTTGCAAGAAATGTGGGTATTTCAAACAGTACGTAAAGTTCTATGTGATGGGTAGCAGCCATACTAATGTATTGCTCTCAGCAGCATTTATCACTGTTGCTCCAAATGCACCTCCTGCAGAGTGTGCTGAGTGTGCTGAGTGTTGCTCGAGAGACCTTCTCCCAGTTCCTGAGGTTCTACCCGTTCTGCTACGGCTACTGGAAGAAGTACGCGGAGCTGGTACGGCGACTGGTCAGCGGGGAGGCGGCCCGGGAGGTCCTGGAAGAGGGCGTGGCTGCAATTCCACTCAGCGTTGACCTGTGGCTCCACTACGCCTCGTTTGCCACCGCTCACTACAAGGATTCCCCGAAGGCCGAGCAACTAATCCGCAGGTCTCATCCTCTATCACCCCATCCTCCTCCCACTTTGAAAACTACCATTTCCCAGCAAGTCACACATTCTGCCTCTTATTTTCATTATAATGCTTTCATAGAAGAGGTATTGAATGATTGACCAGGGCTGGGGAGTAGTGGTCTGTGTGCATGTAGTGATGTTCATGTTTCTGTTCCCAGCCCGCATGGGAATCGAGGTTCGGAAACCTGCGTACGTGTAAGTGCTTGCTCTGGCTCTGAAGAGCCTAATCTCCATATTATTATGTAATCATTGTTACTTGTTCCTCTCCCCACCCCCCGACTGCGGCACACGCCCCCATCGGTGTGCCATCAGGCCACACGGCACACAGCCTATCTGTGTGCGGCGTGTGCGTGTTCCTAGCCGCGTCAGGTAAATGTGCCGGCTTTTTTTGCTGGCACAATCTGCTCAACTCTCTCATACTGTACCATCTCCGTGACTATAATATAACAAACAATCTCTCATTTCTCCCATGATGTACTACATGCTGCAGTGTCTATGATAGGGCAGTTGATAGCTGTGGACTCGACTACCGCTCCACCGGGATATGGGAGGCGTACATTGGGTGGGAGTCTGGGGGAGGACGACAGGAGAGGGTCACTGCTCTCTACGACAGACTGCTGGCCACACCCACCAAGGACCTCGCAACCCACTTTGACAAGTGAGACAGCAAAACTCTCATCTTCCTTCTTCTTTCTACTTTCTTGTTGTAAACCTGCACCTTTTTCCCTTATTCTCTCATTCGCTCCCTCCCTCCCTCTCTCCCCTCCAGTTTTAAGAAGCTTCTCGAGACCACGCCCACCTCTCAGATGCTCTCCGAGGAAGAGTATAGAGACATGACCAGTCAGGCAGGAGACGTCACCCAGGGAGAGGTGGGCTCTTAATAGAGCTACTGTATGCATGCACACGTTATGGGAGCACTTGTATGCATGGAATAGTAAACCACTGTTGATATTGCAACGAACTATAGTGACTGGATAGCCACTGTAAGCAGAGTAGCAGCTGGGGTTCTATGAGTGTGTACAAAAAGCTTATGACATAACAAGATGTTGTTTGTGTTCATAACTTTCACCATGTGTTTGTGTTAGGCCATGTTGGACGGGTATGTGAGAAAGGTGACACTGGAGCAGAGGACTGCGGTGTTCGAGAGGACGATGGCAGAACTGGAGAAAAGAAAGCACTTTGAACTAATGGTGGGTGGAGCTTACCCCTCTCCTCTCTCCTCTTCTCTCCCTCTCAGTCTCCCTCCTTCACTTCCTTATTCTCTCCCTCCGCCCCCTCCCCTCCCCTCTCCACTCAGATAAAGAGACCATATTTCCACGTGAAGCCACTGGAGAGACTCCAACTCAAGAACTGGAGGGACTACCTCGATTTTGAGATATCGCAGGGGGATCCCCGCAGGATTGAGTTTCTCTTTGAGCGCTGTGTCGTCTCCTGCGCCCTCTACGAAGACTTCTGGAGCAAAGTGAGGGAGCATTCTCTGCAGTGGTCAGCGAAACGAGCCCCACCTAGTTGACCAAATTGACTGTGTACATAGGGTGTGGTCCATATATTTATACTCACGCTCACTTGCCAATAGGAAGTCGATACAGTAATGAGGTATATTATACCACATGATGCACAACTTGATTGATGAACCCAAACTTGCTGCAAGAGAAATGGACTTGATCCGTGTGTGCTACTTGATGTGTTCGCGACTGTATAATACTCATCTCTCTCTCCTTCCTCTCACACTCTATCTCCTTCCTCTCACACTCTCTCTCCTTCCTCTCACACTCTATCTTGGTCATTCTGTCAGTACTGCAAGTATGCCGAGACCCACATCCGAGAATGGGCCAGCGCAATCTACAGACGGGCCTGCAACATTCACCTCCAGCAGAAGCCTAACATCCACGTGGCCTGGGCTGCGTTTGAGGAGAAGAACGGTGGGTCTGGAGTCAATCTCAACACAAGTAGCTGCTATTAACTGATCATTGACGTGCATGTTCGTATGTTTCAAAGAAAAAACTTCCAAAATTTGAAGCCCACAAAAAAATTTCCTGGTCTAAGTGGCCCTCTCTCCCCCCTCTCCCTCTGTTGGTGGCAGGTAATGTGGACACAGCGAGAGAGATCCTGACCAGCGTCGACAGAGCTGTCCCGGGGCAGGTGGCGGTGAGGGTGCGGAGGATCGGACTAGAGATCCGAGCAGGTCGCTACTCTGAGGCCAACGCCCTCTACCAAGAGACCCTCAGCTCAACCATGGCCCTGGAGACCAGGAACTTCTACGCCTGGAGATACGCCCGCTTCACCGACAAGGTGGGAGCAGTTAGTGAGCTGTTGAGGTGCTAACTTTTGAGGATTGGGGAAATTTGGCTTTCTCGAAACAACTGTTATATAATAAGTTGTACTCGCTGAGCAGTCAGTAAAAGTATAGATTGAATCCTCTTCTCCTCTCTAACAGCTAATGCGGGACCATGGGAAGGCAGTCTCAGTCATGACGACAGCAGTGGACATGGACCCCTCAAACACCACTCTCTACCTACAGTTACTGGACCTGCACACCTCTGGCCCCGCCCCTCCAGACATGCCGGCTGCCGAGGCCCTCTTTGCCAAGGTGGCCAGCTCTCCTCATCTCTCTGAGGAAGCCAAGGACTCATTCCTCACCAGAAGACAACAGCTGCTCGAGGAGTTTGGAGGAAACTTTTCCGAGTCAGTCTTTCCCCATATCTTGCTCCTACTTCTCCTATCTCGCTCCCACCATTCTTCTTTCCCCCTATCTCGCTCCCACCTCTCCTATCTCTCTCCTATCTCGCTCCAACCATTCTTCTTTCCCCCTATCTCGCTCCAACCATTCTTCTTTCCCCCTATCTCGCTCCCACCATTCTTCTTTCCCCCTATCTCGCTCCCACCATTCTTCTTTCCCCCTATCTCGCTCCCACCATTCTTCTTTCCCCCTATCTCGCTCCCACCATTCTTCTTTCCCCCTATCTCGCTCCCACCTCTCCTATCTCCCCCTATCTCGCTCCTACCTCTCCTATCTCGCTCCAACCTTTCGTCTTTCCCCCCAACACACAGTCTGCTAGAGGTGACTGAGATGTGTGAGAAAATAGCGCGGAAAACAAGAAAAAGACTGGCCAGCGAGGCCGATGGGCAAGTTGTGATCCTACCTCTTCTTAACAGTTGAGAAAGTTCCTTCTTTCTGCAGTGGTCCTGCCAAAAAGACGACGGGAGACCAACCCCAGCTGGTGACCATGCCTACTTCACACCCAATGGGCATGGTTCAACCGTTGACCCCCGATCAACAGCAGTGGGCGGCATACCAACAGCAATGGGCTGGTTACAACTATGCCCAGCCTCAGCAGGTAGCAACACAATAATATATACCTGTGTTGACAAAGCCTCTCTATCCAGTGCATGTGTGAAGAATGCACATGTGTAGGGGTGAATGGGGAATGCATGGTAACAGAGATATGGCATTACTCACTAGCCAGCTGAACTTTCCGCCTCTGTTTGTCTCTATTACCGGCATGCCAGACCTTCCTGGCAGGTCTGAGTGTCACTATATCCTCCACACTTTCTCCCTTCCTCCTCTCACCTTTCTCTTCCTCTCCCTCCCTCCCAGGGACAACTTTACCAGGGCTACTACCCTCCCTATCCTTACAGCCAAGCCTCTGCTACTACATGAAACTATAATATTTACACAAATCATGATATTGTTGTACTCACACACCCACCAAAACTTTCATCTCTCAAATGCAAGCAGGGCTACTGCGTCAATTGGCCATAATTGTACATTTCAGGCCTATAATGTAGCTAGCCTGGCCTCTTCGCAAGCAGTTCGATGTTCACTAACATCTACTATATATTGCGTACAATTTATAATATATCGATATTATGGAATTCCTCACGAGAGGCTAGTAATTTGTAAGATACAAATCGTCACACTAATTGGGCGGACACTAACTCAGCAGTAAGGGGATGAGTGTGGACACACACTATCGGTAAATCTACACTCGATTAACACGAACGGTGTCTAGGGTTTCAACATAGAGCTGGCCAGACAACACTCAAATCTTACAGCTATATCCACGACATTATTCAAGTGTCTATAAAGACAGAGTAAGCAACTGCTATGCTTGGGCCATACAAGTACTGCACTACCAAAACTAAACTCTGTGGAGTGAGCTTTGGGAGGAATTGTACTCACGCAGTCTTTCCTTTCTCGGTCACTGTGTGTGTAAGAGATGGTACTCTTGTAGGTCCTCCTACAACACGCAGGATCCATACACAGAGTGTGTATATATATACCTTGAGGACTCCCATATAGTGGTTGTGTGTGTGTTGATTTCCCTGTCTGTATATAATGAGGCACATTCAGTGCCACTATAATAGTGATTCTCTTGATGATAAATAGAATTGGTACAAGTCAAAGAAGTCCCACGATTCACAGTCCACACTATTGGAGCTACTTTACAACTAGAGTAACTGCAGAGCCATAGAATTATCGTACGTAGCCAATAAATCTGCTAGAGCAAACTTGAAGACTAGGTTGCACACATAGTAACGTAAGGGTTTCCTTAGTTGGGAGACGCTACTGTTGAAAATACTTCATTGAATGATTTCGAAAGTTTCAACTAAAAAGCAGGCATTGTATACAGTCTAGCGTACACCTGCTACACAGTTTACATTACTGACACAAACACACACACACACCGGAGATACAGATGGTGAGCTATGCCGCAGTTAGGGCGGTCGTGTGCTCAGCACTTGCAGACCTGTTTGCTTCAACCGTCGCCGTGTCTCCCTCCCCAGATATCACCTCAAACATCTCACCACTCTCATTCACTTCCACATCCACCGCAACCTCCTCTGATCTCTGGCCCTCCGACGTCATGTGGTGGCTGTTGCGCTGGTTCTCCAGTTCAATCTCCGTCGATGAACTCCCACCATTCTGTTGCAGCTCTGTCGTTTCCCCACCTCCTCCGAGAAAGTTGGGCAAAGTGTGTCTCCTGTGACTCGAGTTCTCTCTCTCCCCCTCCCCTACCACTAATGTAGCACTGCGGTTCTTTGTCACTATCACTTCAGGAGGAGCACTGTCCGTGTGTTGCCCCCCTCTCCCTCTCCTCCCCCGTTTCTTCTTAGTCGGAGATACTGTCTCGTCGAATGACGGGAGACCTTTGGCCTCTTGGTAGGAAGGAGGCGGAGTGCCGGCGATGCGAATGGAGTGATGCCAGTCGAACGTGGCGGGGACCGGCACCGTAACGCTGCCCCGTCGCTGTCTCTCGATCTGCCGGCGAGCCTGCAGTTGGTGCTCCGTCTGGGCGCGAAGTGCGTTCCTCTTGGCCAGGAAGGCCAGACACTGTTTGACCAGGATCACCATGAGGATCATGAACACTATCACCAGGAACAGGGTCACCGACGCTCCGATGAAGGCCGCCGTGGCGTTCGTGAGAGCCATAACTGAAAATCACTGAAGATTGAGGGGTGCCAAGTCGCGTCAATAGAAGATCGCTCAATTGTCGGTTAAAATAATTACGGATCGCTCTTTACAAGGTCTCAGCTGTTCGCGAGAAAGTATAATCGTTCAGCGAGGCGAAGGCAACTTTATATCGCACGAGAGTACATCCGGTATTTGCGTCATACGGAAGCGCATAAATTGATTACCGCGTACCGCCATGCCGAAAATGAATCGGATGCGGTGAGTTCTTACAACCAAAATGAGCCTAAATCAATCAGTGGGTGTGCTCGTAGTAACGTCCAGTTTCTCCGGCGGTGTTTCCCTGTTCTCACTGCAGCAGCATTATTACTCCAATTCCTGCGAGGATTATATGGGCGACCCCTCTCATTCAGTACATTGCGTTGGACAGGGAGGAGTGTCGTGGTTATCTGAAACTGCCAGAGCTGTCTGCCCCAGGGATGGTAGGCCGGCGGCTTGCGCGACAGCGGTTTCATGGGCAGCTGCACTTTGAATGGTCTGAACCCTTCTCTCTTGAGGAAGGCCAGGATTCGCTCTTCTGCTCCTGCACGCCCTCTCCCCTCCATTCCCACTATCGAGCCCCTCCTTCCTGGTGTTCCTGTCTTTACCGACACTCCCGGCATCTTTTTGTCTCCCAACTGAACTACATTCTTCAGGTGACATGTCAGCCTCAGCACCAAGCTCTCCCCAAACACGTCCACGAGAAACTCGTACAGTGACGGCATATCTTGCTGGGGGCCTCCCCCCAGATTGAGGTCACTGGTGTCCATGAGCGACTTGCCCCCCGCGGGACCGAAACTTGAGAGGAAGCTGTTGTCGTGGGCCCCACCCCCTCCTCCGCCAGCGGGGAAGAGGGTGGAGAAGGTGCGGAGGTGAGAGGGTGAGGAGGAAGAGGAGGGAGAGATGTGCTCTGGTCTGACTTCCACTGACACACCAGACATCAGAAGGATCTCTGCTGACAGCTGTGTGTTAGACAAACAAGAGAAAACTGAGAACTACTCTGAGAACCAGCATCGAGGCCTTACTGCACCATTATACAGTGGAAAGAAAGTCATAATCATAAGGAGTTTGCATGTTAAAGTAAGGTGTGGTGTGTGTATAGGTGGTGTGTGTCATGTACTGACCAGGAGAGCTTCGTGGACCCTGAGGGAAGAGTCCCTCACTGCCAGGTCTCGAGATCTCGACAGTCTCTGAACAGTCTGACAGACCACATCCAGTCGAGGGAACAGCACCTCTGACAAGGTCTGGGATACACCAAGACAGACAGACAGACAGACAGACAGACAGACAGACAGACAGACAGACAGTCTGACTGAGGACTAAAGAGAGGTTCTAGAGAAGGTATCTAGTAATAGCACCAATTTCAAGGCAAATAATTTCGTGGATTGTGCAGTAAGTCTTAGGCAATGAAAGAGAGCTCCGAGTGTTGTAGGTATAGGTAACCATTCATCATAACAGATTCTTGCAAACCTATTTTAATTTGGTGCCATACAATACTGTGTTTTCAGAATCACCTTTCCCCCAAGATGGCAGAGGGAGAGCACCACACCGTAGAGAACTTGAAGAGAGATGTCCGACTGAGACAGAAGCTGCCGGAACGAGGTGTTAATGTCAGGGATGTACTCGTTGAGGGGCGTGGCACAGCGAGCGGTGATCTCAGCGAGACACATGGCCGAAGCTCTCCTAACACTCCAGTGGTCGGAGACAGAGTCAGAGGCAAGGTAGGATGGAGTGACGAGAATACTCTTCACCAGTGGAAATAACCCGACAACCTGAGAGGGACGAGATTGATGGACAGGTACGGGAGAGGGTGCAGGTCTCACATAAGGATCGAGGAAAAGGTGGTTGTTTCTGAAGAGAGAGTATGCCATTTTGAGCACCCTCATCAGTTGCACAGGACTGAACTGTACCCAGCAACTCAACTGATATATGCAGCAAAAATAGAGAGAGGGGCAATTAAAATAGAAAATAGACAGATGAATGGTTACTACACACAGTCTCCAGTAGATAGTGGATCAGGTCAGGTAAGATGTTTGCCACTGCTGCATTGGTCTGGAGATCTGTGAGAGCTATCTGGACAGGAGAAGGAAGAGGACACATGGTATATAGTTGGCAGAGCAAGATTTTTTTTCAAATGGGGTGGTCCAACATGCAAAATCTTTGACCAACATCCACGGTTTTGAAAAGTGTTAGTGTTAGCCTCACTCTGCGAAGCTCTTCACTGTCACCTGTGATACCCTCCATCAGTAGAGACAAGTACTTCTGGTGGGCCTGCATACAGAAAGACACACAGACTACACATCATAATGGAGTACAGACGATACCTACCTCAACTGGTGGTTTCTGGAGGTGGACTGATGTCGGTAGGTCATCCGGAGAACCTGTTGAGGAGTGGTCACATGACAAACATGTGACTACGGAGTCACTATTCCTACACCTTGAGTATCGATTGTTACTCCCTCCACCATCAACCATCGAGCTGGAGAGAGGGGGAAGAATTAGCCAGCGGTGTGTATTATACCAATCAGCTATACCAACCGGAGAGCGAGGGAGGTGGTGGGAGGTTGGAGGGAGCCACAGGGCAGGAGAGAGACAGGTCTTGCAGCAGCACCTCCTGGTCTTCCACAGAGAACAGACCATTCTCATGGATGTACATAAAGGGAGGCGGCTCTCCCGAATGCCCATACACTGGCTGAGAGAGAAGGAAGGGTGGAGATACTGAGGATCAGATGTCTTTATACCTCAATTCCACTCCATTTGAGCGCCTTGTCAAAGTCCTCTTTGCAGACTCGCTTCCGATTTGAGTGTTTCACGAACTCAATGGCCAGCTGTGGAGTACCACTAGAAGGTCCAGTCTGACCGATAACCGTCCAGACCCACCTGTGTGACTTGGCGGATTCTGAAGCTGACGTCTTCCACCAAGGCCCGAGTGACCTCTCGAGACGTCTGGATGCCCAGGTTCTCTGCACACAGAGAGATACACTCCTCGGGGATTCTGACATAACGACGAGCTTTCGTCGTCCCCGTCTGCTGTCCTTCTTCCATCTTGAGCTACTACTCCAAATAGAGCGCCCCAAACAATGGTCGAAATTCGATACGGATGGCGAGCGAAGGGGAAGAGGAAAGAGAAGAAGTGGCAGCGCCCGAGTCGTGGCTAGGATACGGCTGGCACCTTGTCAAGAAAGCAGGACACGGGACCTACAATGGTAAATGTTAGGTTTTTTTCTGACGAGAGCGCGCTTTCTTTACAGCGGCACACTATCTTGGAGGAAAACTGGCTCATATCTTCGGAGTCACCAGTCCTGACTGGCAGTTTGCTATTGATATTCACGAGGAGATGGAGATGAAGGCGAGGGAAGAGAAGGAGGAAGAAGAGAGGGCCTTCAGACACCTTCAAGAGTAAGTCCTTCCTGTCACTGCACTGTCACCGTGGTTCTTTATTCTCTTCAATGCAGAAGACGTGCTAAAGCCCTCAGGGATTTAGAGAGTCAAACAAATGACTGATGATGATAATGATTTTAGTTCATAGCACATACATTATGAAAACTATAAAATCACTTCCGTTTAGATCTTTGATTGGTGGACCACCAGACTTGGCTGTATTTCGGCCAAGTTCCGACAACCTATACAGGAATGTAATGCTATAGTATTAGCCAAACTACAGTGTTTGACTGTACCTGAGAGCATCATGGCAGTCTTGAACTCGTCTCTGAGTATCTGCAGCACCCTCTCCACTCCCTCCTGTCCATTGTAGGCCAGACCCCAGAGGACTGGTCTCCCAATGAAGACTGCCCTGGCCCCCATTGCCAGAGCCTTCAGGACATCGGTTCCCTGCCTCACTCCTCCGTCCATGTACACCTCCACTTGTCCCTCCACTGCCTTCACCACCTCACTCAAAGCATCAATCTACAGTGTGCAGATTGAAGACAGGTGTGAGGGAGAGAGAGGACAACTGACGGTAGCAAGGACTCCGTCCAGCTGTCTTCCTCCGTGGTTAGAGACTATGATTCCCTGGACCCCATGTCTAACTGCCTCCACGGCATCCTCTGCTGTCAGAATACCCTTCACCAGAACAGGCAGTCCAGTCAGACCTCGGATCCAGTCTATCCCCTCCCACGTCAGACTCGCATCCAGCAAATCTCTCGTGTATCTTTCCAGAGATGATCCTTCTAAAGCACTGTCGGATGTCAGTGAGGACTGCGGAAGTTGAGTGTCGAAATTTGCCAGGTGGAGATGGGGAGGGAGGCTGAATCTATTGCGAGCATCTGCAAGTCTCTTGGCCACAACAGGTGCATCCACTGTCACCACTATTGCCTTGTAACCGCTCCTCTCTGCTCTCAGAACAAGGTTCCTGGTGAGGTCTCTGTCTCTGTAGATGTAGAGCTGGAACCACCTCAGACCACTCTCACCACTGGCGCCCGCCACCTCTTCCAGACTAGTGGTGGACCATGAACTCAACATCATACAGGTCTCCATCTTCCTAGCAGCTGCAGCAACGGGAACTATGTAACTTTATACGTACCTATTATGTATACTAGTGTGCACCTCTGCATGTGGCTATTTCTCCGTCAGTGTGCGCCATCCTCTGCATGGCAGTGGCACCAACACAAACAGGGAAAGACACATCCTGTCCTAATATACGTGTCTTTACGTCGACTTTCGATACGTCCTTCAGCATACGCGGCCTCAGTCGATACCTGCGATGAATATCACACACAAGTTTGAAGGTTGGCCCGCGGTTGTCGATAACCTGCGAAAGGCCTCTTCGTTATCCTTGAGCGTCAGTTCCTGGTCAGCTCCCGAGGAATAGTAGCCCCACGCATTGCCGTTCAACTGCGTCCGCGCGTACTTTTCGAAGTCGGACAGACAGAACACGGCTACGGACCTCGCTACGGACTGCCCAGAACCTGCGCATCGTCCAGCAGCGGCCATCGATCGATCATGCCGCCTGCATGCACACACCAGCCACGCCCCTTGCGCATGCGCATTTTAGGCAACCTCGCTCTAATTCTGCTTGCACCCGACCCCCCCGGACCCGTACCATGACCACCACGCGCGTCCTCGGAGACTGAGACACAGTGAGGCGCGTGGTGACAAGCAAGCATGTCAGAGGCACAAACTTTGGAGTTGAACTCGATGCAGCTTCCCTCCGAGGAGGAGGAGGAGGAAGAGACGAACGGGGAGCCTGGTAATGATGTGTGGGGGCGTCTATTCCCCGTGGCTAAAGGCTTCGTTCAACAGGGTGTGTCCTCCAACCTCTCTACACCCAGGTCACCTGCTAGCATGCACCCTTACCCCTGTGTCCTTCTTCTTCCTCCAGATTTGGTGAAGGATGAATATGTCTTTGGGCGAGGCGAGGATTGCGACTATTCCTTTGAACAGAGCGGCGGGAAGGCCAACACTCACTTCCTTGCATTCAGCAAGATACATTTTAGGCTCTACAGAGTGAGTGGTCTCCTCTCATAGCAATCTTTATAATACAATGCTTGCCACTCTGTGTGAGTGAATGACAAGTGAGTGTTTTTTTTGAAATTGTTTTTCCTTCGTGTTGCAGGAGATAGACAAGTTGAATCCCAAGAAGTATGTGGTGTTTGTGGAGGACCGAAGGTTTGTGAGGACCTCATGTTCCACAGTCTCGCTGCAGTCTCTTTCTCTCTGTCTCTATAGCTCTAATGGGACATTTGTAGGGGGAGAGAAGATAGGTGAGCTAGCCCACACTCTACACACACACAGAGCAGTGCCCAATTTCAGGGAAAAACAAGACCAGAGTTCTGAACAGCGACGACGAGATTTCTCTCGCCCTCAAGACAAACAAAGGTTTGTGAGTGATTCTTTCCTCTAAACTCTGGGTCATGGTTCTCTTCCAGTCTTCATCTTCCACGACAGAGGTTCCTCAGAGTCTCGGACAGATGCCCTGCCCCCTGTGTGTTCCTTGTCCCTCTGTGGTGATGTGTCACTCTCTCTCTCTCTCCTTTGTCTCCACAGGAGTTCAGGCAACACTACACCGTCTCCAAACTACTGGGAAGGTATGTTCGGACTTCTAACACATGTTGTTCTCTCTCTCTCTTCACTCTTATCTCTGCCCCTCTTTTCCATCTCTCCCTCTCTTTCTACATCTTTCTCTGTCACCAGAGGGGCATGTGGAGAGGTGAAACTGGTTTTTGAGAAGGAGACGTGCAAGAAATATGCAGTCAAGATCATCAGCAAAAAGGCCTTCTCTGTCGGGGTAGGTGGGGTGCGTGGGGTTGTGTGTGTGTGTGCTAGTTAGTACACGTATAGACCAGACCATGCCTGTCAGTGGTATGGTCTGGGGGACAAGTGTGCCACATCAGAACCGAGTCTCGGGAATGGAACGTGGGCTACAGTGTACTGTGGTTTATTTACTGAGACTCGCACACAAAGCCCATAATATGATGCTCACCTTGAAGACTGTTTGCATTGCATTACTGTGATCCTACCACCTGCACAGCCGAAACTGAATCGAGCTGCAATCGAAGAGGTGAAAATCCTAAAAGAACTGCACCACGTAAGAAGCTAGGTGTCACTTTTGTCAGAGGTCTATGGACTCGATGTTCCCCACAGCCATGTATTATCCAGATTGAAGACGTTTTTGATGGACCAGACGCCCTCTACATTGTACTGGAACTGTGAGCCATGCCTTCCATTCATCCCACTTTTCAGCATTCTCCCTCTCTCTTTCCTTTCTCTTTTCTCGTCGACCGGCAGTGTGGAAGGAGGCGAGCTGTTTGACAGAGTCGTGTCCGTCGGGAAATTCTCTGAGTCTGTGGGAAAGTTTCTCTTCTACCAAATCCTGGGCGCCGTCAATGTACGCATGCACACGTCACACAAAACAATCCCTACTTCTCTCTCTTCCCTCAATTTCACAGTACCTACATGAGAGGAACATCACTCACAGAGACCTGAAGGTGAACTATATACACACTGCCATGTCTGTAAAAAAACGCTATCACTCCCCCATCTCTCCCTGCAGCCAGAGAACATTCTATTAGCGACTGACGAGCAGGAGACGCTGATTAAAGTGACTGACTTTGGTCTATCCAAGTTTGTCGGGGAGGCGTCCCTGATGAGGACCCTGTGTGGAACTCCCAGCTACCTGGCTCCGGAGATCCTGGAGTCTGCCGGACTCGGGGGGTACAGCAAGGCTGTCGACTGCTGGAGTCTAGGGGTTATTCTCTATATCATGTGAGCTCGGGGTTAACTTCGGTTATTTCATGCTCGATATTGCTGTAGGTTTAGCATTATTGTCTACTTTATTATCGATCGACCTCTTGTTGTTATGTTGTGTTCAGATCATGTGTTCTGTGTTAGGCTGTGTCGGATTGTGTCAGCTGTGCTCTCCCCTGACGCAGGTTGGGAGGGTACCCCCCGTTCTCAGACGAGATCAAAGAATACACTCTACAGGAGCAGATCTGCCAGGCCAAGTACTCCTTCTCCCCCGAATACTGGAAGGATGTCTCCTCAGATGGTGAGCAATTTTATTGATAGCAGAGACGACTCTTGAACATTTAGTAGCAAATAGGCCAAATTGCGTGCTATGTGTGTATACACACAAGCAGTTTTCATTTCATTAGAATAACTTTCTCTCCTTTGAACTCGGGATTTGTTCAGCCATAGACCTGATTCGCAAGCTGCTGACACTGAATCCAAAAGAGCGTATTTCGATGGCCGATGCACTCAGGCATCCCTGGTTGAAGGACGATGATGTAATCAGTCGAGCGAGACAGCTGATGGAGAGTTCCCCAACCACACCCACAATGCCTCCCCCTCCTCCTCCTCCAAAACTAGTTAGCTTATTTTACCAAGATTTGTGCATGTGATTTTGAATTCTACGATTCACATTTGGTGGGAGTGGTAGCTGATCTCGTGATACATTTTCACACTAAATTTTCTTATTTTCAGAGTCGAAAGAGGGGTGCCCCATCTAGTGAGGACGACCCATCGGCGGATGGGTCACCGTGCCCACTGGCCAAACGTGTTTCCGTGGAGACGCCCTCCCCGACCTCTGAAAATCCGCCCGACACTCCCCTCATCTCCAGGAGTGACAGAAGTCCCCCCATATCCAAGAGGTCAGAAATCTCGATGATGAAAAAAATCAGATGTGAGTTGAGTCATGTTCTGTGCAGGACGCGAGCTAGCACGGGCTCAGCAACCACCACATCACCTTCCAGTCCCACCACTACCAACAACAGTTGATGGCCATCCTGCTAGACCTCGCAGTCTGCGTGTCCTGTAGGACAGGGTTTTATTTACATTTGTCCTGATCCCCCATGCCTGTCTTGTAGTATTGTTTTGCTGGTATATCACCATGCCTACAAGACACGGAATCTAGAGATCATTATTCACAACGAGATTCATTCACACAGTCATTGAGATTTTGATTCACATAAATTATTGAGTTGTTAAAGTTTTGATGTTGGATTTTCATCAAGTTGACCCAATATGGCACCTGCGGGCGGGCATTTTGAAAAGGTTGAAGTGACGCTATAGCTACCCACTGACCTAGTTGGGAGGTCAGCAGAACCAGTTTTTCTTGTCGGTCCACTTTTACCAGTCGGTCTCTCCCCTCCACCTCGCTAATCACACACACAAAGGAAGGGTGATAATTACAGGGGCACAATGGAATCTCCCCACCTCTCAGGCTGTCGGATGAGGCCCAGTTGAGTCAGGGAGGAGAGGGTGTTCCTGATGAGGTCCAACGAGAGGAGGTCATGTGACCTCACCACCCCTGCACATGATCCCCCAACACACACCTCACTATACTGTTATTACCCAGATCAACATGATTTTACCTGAGGTAATGCACTTTATACCCAGTCTCTGTGCATTCCTAATAGTGGTAGACAGTGACTGAACTCCTCCACTGAAACTCAGCAGATGCTGACACACCACCTACATCAGTATGCAGTCCTTCATACACAGTGAAGCTGGTGACCCAGTCAGTGGTGCTACTTGTAGTTGCATGCACTTTTTGCAAATACTCACCCACACTCCCTCTACAAATGGTTGCAAGAGGCTCTGTAGAAAGTCAAACTCTCCTTCTCTCCGATCGTTGAGACTAATGGAGTCCTCTTCACGAGACGACAGAATGAGGTAGCCCCTGTCCACCAAACTCATTAGAGTTGACGTGAACAACTGGACAAGAGAAACAGTTGAATTGCGTGGAACTTTGATAAAGGTCCGCTCACTTCTCTAGGGGATGACAGTGGTAGTACAAACTCCCTGGTCAGTGCACAGTGCAGCGTTTCAAACCTCTTTAGAGCAGCATCTATAGAGAAAGGGGGAGAGCTATATATACCTACAGACAGAGGGTGGTGTGTGGCATACTCTGTGTGCAGGGAAGACAGCTAGAGACACTAAGAGCCATCATGGCCTCAGCCACAAAGAGGTGGATGAGTTGGTTGCGATAGTGCGAGAGGAGAATTCTCGAGAAGGCCACATCCAGAGCTGACTGAATCTCGTCTGCCGATATCTCCATCCGCACCGACTCCTTTATCGTGAGACCCCGAGGGGCGGGGGGCATGGCAAATTGGAGGGGTCTGATCACATCCGAGGAGTCAGAATCTTCCAGTGAACTGGATAATGTCTTCAGAGCAAAGTCGAGATTCTGCCCTGCGTCTGAAACAATAGATGATATTTGAAAAAGCTGCCTTTCTTCCTGCTTTTGGACAGATACACACGGCGTCAATCATGTACCTCCCTCCCAGTGCGTCTTGGATCCTCTCAATTCCACCTGTTCCTTTAACCTCTCTAATCTCTGCATCAGCTCCTCTATATACAGAGGCAGAAACACGGAGAAAGAGAGGGTGAGAGGAGAAGATTGTGCGGGGCTCACCCCTCTCCAGACCAGACCCGTGCTGCAGTAGGAGAGCTGCCGTCATTGCCGTGGGGTATACGTGCATCCCGTGGTGGGTGTGGTCTAAGATCACATGACTCAGCTCCAGGATCACCTGACGCTCTTGAGGCAGAATCAGTGACTTGTCTCTGGAGAGAGACGAACCAGAACATCTCGGTTTAGTCTCACTATGGCTGGTAGAACTGACTTTGGAAATACAGTGTGAGGTACTCTACTGACTCCTCTGCTGGTGCAGAAATCGTGCAGTGATACTGGCTGACAAAACTCCACAAATATGGAGCCATAGTCTTCACGTATCATTGACAGCGCCTTCATCAGTCCCTGCAGGGAAGTTCAAAACTACTAAAAGTCAGGACGGTTAGTTTGTCTTTGAACATTCAGAGGGGGTGAATAGGGTAAGGGTAAACTTTTAATTTTCTGGCGTAGACATGTACCCGAGTGGACTCTGAAGGTTTTGGAACTCCGAGGAGCTCGCGAGAGAAGAGGTGCTCCTCCAGGGTCCTCTGGTAGCTGATGCTGACTGGAACCAACATGATGTCTGGTACAAGACCAGCCAGGTAAGGCTCTACCACCATCGAGAGTAGTCCTGCAGGGATAAACTACCATCACTAACACTACCACATGGGTAAGTGTGTCTTGATGTACCGAGTTTTGGATGAAGGGTCTTCGCCGTTCGGCTCCGAGTCCCTTCGATAAAGAATTCCAGTGGAGCATCGTTGCTACACAGAACCGTTTTCACGTATTCTGAGAACGCCGCCTTATAGAGTCTGTCGGCTCCAAATGTCCTGCGCATGAAGAACGCTCCACTCTGCCGCAGTAGGCCACTCACTAGCTTCATCTTCATGAAATCTAAGGTGGCCATTCATACCCTGGAAGCTACCTACTGAAGAGAAGCAACGCACCCTGGCCTGCTGCGATGTATGGGAGCTTGATGTTGTGTTCAAACATGATATATGAGATGAGGAGGAAGTCGAGGTAGGAGCGGTGAGAGGGGAGAAGAACCACAGGCCACTGCGATACAACCCCTCGCAACTAAAAGTCGGCAAAAAAATCTGATTGACAAAACTAGCTTCTTATACTCCAAACTACTAAAGCTCCTATTTTGGGTGAAGTGACAAAAACGCAAAAAAAAAGTTCGGGTCTAACTATGTTGGCCGGGCTGACGGATGACGCCTATTCACAGACGTAGTCCCACTACCGTCGAGCGCGGAGCCTTTTGCCTGCTGCGTTTCCGCCCTTGGCCGGTACGGCTCTCACTATACAACCTGGACGCAACTGCTTCCGTAGATACGCCCATGTTGACGCAGGACTTAGTGCGGGCGTCCGCTCAGCATAGCGCGCCAACCTTCAGGAACCCCGACCTCAAGCCATCCACCGAACTCTGCCCCAGTAGTAGCTCTGGTTACAGGTGCACGCCACAACACCCGGCGGGAATGTAGCGCTGAAAATTGTAGTTTTCACCCGCCGTTATCTGCGACGCCCACTCACTTGCTGGAGTCCTTCTCTGCTGACGAATATTCCGCGCAGTGCAGAGCAAATAAAAGGTCGGAGAAGAAGAGCAAGGCATCTGACGGCAGGCAGAAACATTGAGTGACCCATTTCGTCCAGCATTTCCCTCACTTCTTTCTCCACTTCCTTCTCCGAACCCTTTCCATCTTTGCTGACCTAGAAATATATGAACAAGACACAAGTAGGCAAAACACTTTAGCAAGGCCTGTATGCTGCAAATTGCATGTGTATTATGCAAATTTTACGCACGCAAAGGAAGTGAAAAAGGGGTGAGGGGGCGGGGCATGTTGATTGTGAGACAGCTAGCTATAATTATATGCAAAACGCTACATCGTCACCTCTCGCACGATCCTCTGCAGACGCGTGGAGCAGAAGACTTCTTCCTTCGAATCAGCAGCGCTGAGCTCGCGAGCATGCCGATTCTTCTCCGGTGCGTGCGACCTCAGCGCGTACGTCACGTTCCAGCTCTGGAAATCCAAACGAACGTACTGGTTCCCCGGCAGCTCCGAAGATACGGCACTTGAACCGCTTTTAGCCATTGTTTCTTGAGGCAATCTCAGTCGATCGATCGTGGAGCGTTTTCTGAGCTGCCGGTTCAAAAGGGTTAAAATCGCGATCGCGCAGGAGCTAGCCCCACCCACATAAAGTGTTGGTGGGTGTGTGTCTCCCTGTAATTCCGCGATCGATGGCTCTCCATTCTCTTGTTCCTCTGTTTCTCTCCTCCGTGGTTCTACCGCTAGCGCCAACCGATAGTCTACATGTCTGCGACAGGTATGCAGAGAGGCCAATTTGCTTCCAAATTAGTACAACCACCTACTTGTCTGTGTTTGTTTTCTTTCGTAAACAATCAACCCGTCTCTTTCTCGATATACCCTCAGCCCAATCTTCTGCTATGGTGAACTGCTAGCCTCAGTCCAAAATGCCTCGGTCTTCAACGACAGCAAAGAGTTTGTCGACCGACCTCTCACTGCCTCACCAGACGAAGTCCTGGCGGCTTTCGAGGAGCTCCCAGACCATCACAACGTGACAGCTCTGAGGGAGTTTGTGGATCAGTGGACGCTGGAGGCTGGCTCTGATCTGGAGACCTGGGACCCTCCTGACTGGGTACCAAGGTCAGGACCAGTCACCGATCTCTAGGAATATGTTGCGACAACTCTCTGTGTCCAGACCAAACTTCATAGAGAGGATAAAAGACGAAAAGCTGAAGGAGTGGGCTCTTGACATAAACTCCATATGGAGACAACTGGGAAGACAAGTAGACCCAATACATGACATCCTCTGGACCCAACCCTCTCTCCCTCTTCTCCAGGTCTCACCTGCTGTCCCTGAAAACGCTGATCGCCACTCTCTCATCTTCCTCCCCAACCCTTTCATTGTACCAGGAGGTAGATTCAGGGAGACATACTACTGGTATATATGTGAACACCTTCCACCTTTAATTATAGCTGCCCACTCTATCTTCCTACTCAAACTATTGTCAGGGATACCTACTGGATGGTGGAGGGTCTCCTTCTGTGTGGAATGAATGACACAGCAAGGGGGATGATTGAAAACCTGGCCTACCTGGTGCACAAGTAAGTGAATTGTATCACTATGTATTGCCGTGACATGGGCTCCAGCTATTGCAATAGCCAAGTGCTATTGGATTTTATCGTCCTATATACCTGCAATATGAGTCAAGTGTAGGTGGGAAAATGTGTTGGTAATGGTATTGAGCATATCAGCTTTCCTTTGATGTTCTCTAGACTCCAGATATTACTGTATGTATAGCCAGCATTCTCTTGCGTTGATGACTATGCACAGCCACCTCTGCCATAATACTGTAGTGCCCCTTGGGGAGAATTCAGCCTCCCTCCACTATGAGGCTTCTTCTGCTGGCATAGAAGGTTTTAACCCAACTATTCATAAAATGTGCTCACTTAGCTACATACCTTTATTTAAGTGCAGAATGAGAGGCTTCCCCTCTCTCCCCTATTATTACAGGTATGGCCTGGTTCCAAATGGAGGTCGGCAGTATTACACTCGACGCAGCCAGCCCCCACTCTTGACACAGATGGTGGAGCTATTCTACAACAGAACTGAGAACACCACTTTTCTCCACAACCTTCTCCCAGCTCTGGTGACAGAGTACAATTTCTGGGTCAACAACAGATCCATACCTTTCTTTGGCCCGGCATACACAGCACCAACTGACACTCCGAGGTGGACATCTCTTCGTTGGTGTTGGGGTGGTCTAACAGCTGCATGTTTTTTTTGCAGACCAGAAGCCTACAGAGAAGATCTCGCAGTAGCTGAGAGGGTAACATCAGGTACGTTTTATGCTGCGATATCACCCACACTTTTGCTAATTTCTAGCTGATTATGAATGGAGTACAAGCCAGCTCTGTAATCCTGCGGCACAGCTCTAGCCAATCACTCCCTCGTCTCCCAATGCAACTGAATATCTTCTTTCACTGCAGATAATCGTCCTGCGCTGTACAAAAATCTTGCCTCTGGGGCAGAGAGTGGGTGGGACTTCTCCACCCGGTGGCTGGCTCACAGTGGACCTGACACAGGCCAGCTATCCTCAATCTCAACATCTACAATCGTAGCAGTGGACTTGAGTGCCATTCTCTGCAGCAATGAGGCTGCTCTGGCCAGGCTCTTCACTGCAGTGGGTAAAACTCTCTTGTCCCAACTCTACTGTCATTTCATTCACCCAACTTCTTACGTGCTGATCCAACAGGCAACAGGTCAGGAGCAAGTTACTTCATAAACAGAACAATAGAGAGGAGCTCTTCATTTGACGGAATGTTCTGGAACGAAACTCTCAGTCTATGGAGAGATCTGAGGCTGAATCTTTCACTGAACGGTTCGTTCTATGGATCATCAATATCAGCACTTGTCTGGAGGTGTGGTCAGGGAGGCGTGGAACGAGATGAAAAATTCCTCTCTACTCTGGAGTCCCTCGGAGTGTTGGAGTACCCCGGAGGAATCCCGGCCTCCGTCTGGAGTAACTCCACCCAGCAGTGGGATTACCCCAACGCCTGGGCCCCAATCCAGTGGATGTTGGTGGAGGCGTGGCACGACTCACCCAGCAAGCAGCTGAGAGCAGTGGCAGAGAAGGTGGCAAGAACATGGCTGACCACCACCTACCTTGCCTGGGAGAGGTTCAACCACACCATGTTTGAGAAGGTTAGAGTTGACTGTGCTTCTATCACCTCCAAACGTTTACTCTGTTCTCTCCCTCTCTCTAGTATAACTGTACAGAGGCAGGGGAGCCAGGGGGAGGAGGCCAGTACAACACCCAGGTATTATATATACATAACCAGGGGAGTTTTTCAGACGTTTCATTGCAAAATTTGTATCATGAGTTTCTGCTTAATGTCTGAATGAAAATCTCTGTACATGTGCCTTCTGGCTAAACTGCTATGGCATTACTATGCAAATCCCCCCCCCCCCACACACACCCTCTAGACTGGGTTTGGCTGGACTAATGGAGTTGCTCTAAAGTTCCTGTCCCTCTACCCCGACATGGTCATCTCTCCCTCGTCGTCCTCGGACGGAGCGAAACGGAACCTGGGCTGGGTCTCAGTCATAGTATTCATGGTAGTCTCAGTGGCTGTCTCCATTCCATGCCTGGTGTGGTGCAGATGGCTGTACGTCACGGGCAGAGATCGGTACTGGGGGCGTGTCCGGAACGAACACCTGATAGCGGCGCAGGGAGGCATCTCTCACTCGCGGCCTCATTCTCCCAACCCCACATACACAAACAGATATACAGTTGCAGACATTAATGGTAGTAGTGACATTTACAACGAAACACTCTTGGAATTTGATGTATGACAGTTTGTATGTCTTTTTGTGTTTTTTTGTACCAATCATAATTATGACTTCTCTTTTTATTAAAAAGCTAAAGAAGTGGGGTGTGAGGTTATAGCAGCACTTTCACCTGAAAAGTGCCTGAAAATTGAAAGTAAAACGGTCACATGTGAATGAAAGTGAAGATGAGTGTGTCTTACAGGCTGGCATTTTGGTGACTTCTGCAGTGACTTGACACTTGATCCCTACGTTACTCAGAGCCCCAGTCAACAGACCACACGCAAATGACAGGTACTATACAGAACGAAGAGAGGAGAGTGAGGTATTATGGTGGTACGAGGGGTAGTAGAGGGAGGGAGAGTGTACTCCACTCACAGTCTGTGCCTCCTCTCTGTACTGGTTCCCCTCAGAGAGATGCTGTAACAGTCTAAACGCATTGTCATGGAGAACATACGTATCCTGCACACACACACAAACCAACACCAGCAACAAGCAATGAAGTACACCAATAGCTAAGTATGTGAACACATCAAGTACAGTGCCTCCAACTCCACGGATTTATCCGTAATTTTACGTAATTCAAACACCATTTACGGGCAAAAATCGAAGAATACGGAGGAGAAGCGCGCTCGAGAAGGCGTGGCAAGTATTACGACAAGCGGGGGGTTCAAGCGCGCTACGGAAAAGTTACGCAAAATACGGAAAATTTGTTATATGTGTATATACGGACGACCGTAAAGTTTAGTTGGAAGCTATGCAAGTAGCACACTGTATCAAGTGTTTTGCAGCATAATAGAAAGGTTTTATTAGTTGTGTTGACATGAAACCAAGCAAAAGAAAAGAAGGGAGGAATAAGAGAGAGAGAGAGACCTGATGATTGGTTTTGAGGTTGTCAATGTTCTTGTTGAAGGCAGTCACCCAGAACTGTTTGCACATGAAGACGACGGCGTCCAGCTCGTTCTTGAACCTCGGGTGGTCACGTGACGTTCTCTCCACCAGACTCTCTCCCACTCTGTGGCCCAGACTCTCCAGTCGCTGCTGTACCTCTCCCTGCAGTGGAGGTCAGTGGAGGTCACTGGGGGAGACTGTCATGGTCTAATACTGACCTTCTTGTCCGGTCCAGCCTCCTGCTGCAGCTGGGAGACAATCTCCATGTGCAGGAACTCGAAGAGACACTGACTGGTCTCTGCCTGGACTGTAGTCACTGACATCCTCGCGTACACACCTGTCCAGCAACTGTCTTCTCGCGAGAAAAGGGTTAATGTATAACAGCCCCGCCCAGGAGCCACACCCTCCACACATACACAAAAGCGACTGGACACTTCGTTCTCAGTCTGAAAAGAAAAGGTAAGAAGCAGATACTAACCTTCGTGGTGCGACCGTTTTAAAAGATTGCTTACCGTGTGTATACAGGTGAGAAGCAGAAATGATGCAGATCTTCGTGCGGACCCTGTCAGGTAAAACCATTACACTCGCAGTAGAGGGTTCTGACACGGTGGAGAGCACCAAGCGCAAAATAGCGGCCAAAGACGGTCTCCCAGTCTACCGCCAGAGCCTGGTCTACAATGAGAGGGAAATAAGGAACGAACACTTGCTTCGAGAGTACCACATAGTAGAGGGCAGTACACTCCACCTTAGTTCACCAGAGGAGATAAGGCTGCGTGTAAGGCAACCTTCAGGTGAGCTGGTCTCAGTCATGGCAGGGGGAGGAGAAAGGGTGGAGAATGTTAAGGCAGCACTGGAGGCTGAACTAGGCATTCCACTAGGACAGCAGCGACTGTCTTTCCAAGGCCAGCCACTAGAGAACCAGGTGTCGTTGAGGGAGTGTGGCATCCAGGGTGGGTCGGAGCTGGGGCTGCTAGTAGTGGTCCCTATCACTGTCAAGACACTGACAGGCCAGGCCTTCCCTCTTGAGGTAGCCACTAGTGAATCAGTCACTGTGGTGAAAAGTAAAATTGCGAAAGTGGCAAAGATTTCGCCAGAACGTCAGCGACTGATCTTTGCTGGTAAGCCAATCAATGACAACAGTTCCTTAGAGAACTATGAAATCAAAAGTGGGGCCGAGATATATGTCGTTCGACGACTCCACTTCTATAACTTGAAAGTGAGAAAGGGTAAGAGCCGCCAGTACATCAAGTTGAAGGTAGAGTCCTCCACTTCTGTCAGGAGAGTAAAGAAGATGATTGAGGCTTTAGAAGGTACCCCACGTCGCCTACAACAACTTAGTCTAGATGGGGTTAGCCTGGAGGACAGGAGAAGAATGGGGTACTATCACACACTCATCTCCAGCAAGTGCAGACTGGTCCTCAGGAGCCAGCCACAGTACCAGGTGTTCCTCAGAACTCTATCGGGGAAGACCCTAGCACTAGGGGTGAGGGGTGGGGACACAGTGAGACACTTGAAGTCAGTCATCCATGAGAGAGAAGGGATCCGACCAGAGCAGCAGAAGTTGCTGTCAGGTGGGAGGGTGCTGAGAGATGAGAAGAGGCTGAGGGATTGTGGTCTTCATAGTGGGAGTACTGTCGGCCTCTCTCTGGGGCTCTTGGGAGGCGTGTTCCAGATATGTGTGAAGACCCAAAGAGGTAAGACCATCACTCTTGATGTGCATTCTGTTACATCCATAGCAACAATTAAGTTTCATATTTCAAATTATGTGGGAATACCCGAAGACCAACAACAAATTGTCTTCAATGGTACGCATCTGAAAGATGAACAGACTCTTGGTGATTGTAATGTTTATCCTAATGATACTCTGCAGTTAGTCTGGCTGGTAAAAGGAGGTATGGGGATATTCATAGAAAGACTCCCAAAACAAGCGAGAATAGCACTACAGACCTATAGAAGTGGAACCAATTGATACTATTGGGATCGTAAAAGCTAAAATTCACACAAAAATCGGAATACCTCAAGACCAACAACAACTTTTGTTCAATGGGAGGGACCTGGAAGATGGACAGACCATAAGCGACTGTAGTGTCCAGCCGGAGGATACTCTTCAACTCAACTGGCTGGTGGACGGAAGTATGAGGATATTACTGTTTGTGAAGACTCTGACAGGCAAGATTTTTACTCATGAGATGGAGGCCAGTGATACCATTGAGAATGTGAAGGCTAAAATTCAAGACAAGGAGGGAATACCAGCAGTCCAACAACGACTCATATTTGCTGGTAGGCAACTGGAAGATAAGTGGACACTGAGTGACTATAACATTCAGAATGAGTCTACTCTTCATCTTGTCCTGCGGCTAAGAGGAGGCATGCAGATATTTGTGAAGACTTCCACAGGCAAGACCATCACTCTGGAGGTAGAGGCCAATGATACTATTGAGAATGTGAAGGGTAAAATCCAGGACAAGGAGGGAATACCACCAGACCAACAACGACTCTCATTCCATGGTCAACAACTGGAAGATGGTAGGACTCTGAGTGACTATAACATTCATAAGGAGGATACTCTTCATCTGACTTTTCGCCTGAATCTATTTGTTAGAACTCGGAAAGGTGTGAATATCATCGGACTGCAAGTGCGCAGCAGTACTACCATTTCTAGTGTGAAAGATAAGGTTGAATTCAATGTGGGGATACCTGAAGACCAACAACAAATTGTCTTTAGAGGTCAACAGCTGGAAGATGGAAAGACGTTAGGTGACTACAATGTTCAAAATGATGATACTCTGCAGCTAGTCTGGCTAGTAGAGAGGGGTATGGGGATAATGGTAAAAGGAAAAGGTTTTGGCATAAGAGCAGTAATAGAAGTAGACCCCAGTGATAGCATTAAGACGGTGAAAGATAAAATTCTCTCAAAAATTAGAATACCCGAAGACCAACAACAGCTCCTGTTCAATGGCAGAGAGCTGGAAGATGGACAGACTGTTAATGCCTGTGATATTCAGCATGAGGATGCTATTCAACTCAGATTACTGGAAAAGGGAGGTATGAAGATATTTGTGAAGACACTGACCGGCAAGACCATCACTCTTGAGATGGAGGCCAGTGATACCATTGAGAATGTGAAGGCTAAAATTCAATACAAGGAGGGAATACGACCAGACCAACAACGACTCATATTTGCTGGTAGGCAACTGGAAGATGGACAGACACTGAGTGACTATAACATTCAGAATGATTGTACTCTTCATCTTGTCCTGCGGCTAAGAGGAGGTATGCAGATATTTGTGAAGACTCCCACAGGCAAGACCATCACTCTGGAGGTGGAGGCCAGTGATACCATTGAGAATGTGAAGGCTAAAATCCAGGACAAGGAGGGAATACCACCAGACCAACAACAACTGCAGTTCATGAATACAGTGTTGGATGATGGACGAACCCTTAGTGACTACAATGTTCAGAAGGAGTCGACTCTCCATCTGAGTATTATACTTGGAGAAGGTAAATCATCCTAGCCGTTAGCCCTATAATATTGATGTTAACACACATCATGCTTATTATTATACATGCACAAGGTTTGTGCCCCTAAAGCCTTTCTTAAACAAGAGTTTTCATTTTACAGTGATGCCCAGCATTTGTGACATCTAATACCCAAACCGATTTTCACTAATCGTGTCAGCACATTAATTTTTACTAATGTGAAATTTTTATATCACAGATGAGTCCAGTGAATATCTAAAGGAAGCAATGAAACAAGGCTATGTCTATGTCAAGCTGATAAAGGTGGTGGTTGTGGGGCCTGCCGGTGTTGGTAAAACCAGCCTCCTCTACCTCCTGCTCAGCAAGGACCCACCAGAGCAAAGAACTAGCACTGGCTGTGCTGAGAGATCAATCCGAGTCATTCGCATCGGCAAAGAATCAGGGAAATGGAGTGAAATTCCCACAAAGGAATTTGAGGAAATGATAGCAGAAGCAGTCCCAGTTCTGTATGAGGAGCTGAAGGCCAAAGGAAAGGGAATTGACAAGCTGGCCGAGGTTCTGTCTGAAGTGGTGGGGGAGGGTGGGGGAGAACAGAGTGTGGTTGAAGAGGAGAAGAGAGGAATGATGGAGGAGTAGCTGCAGAGGTCGGGGTAAGAAAAGACGACCCAGTTGGTGAAAGTCAAGAGAAAGAGAAAACAGAGTCAAAAGAAACAGAATCAGAAAGCAACCCCAGCACTATCAGTGCTGAAGAAAGTACAGTCACCATCAGCAAAGTAATTCAAAAGCTCACTGAGCTCGTGAGTGGTGGGAGAAAGTCACGTCGTCTCCTGGACATGGATCTGATCTACCTGACCGACAGTGGTGGCCAGCAAGCCTACTGGGACCTCATCCCTATCTTCACCTTCGACACCTCTGCCACCCTGTTCGTCCACCGGCTGTGTGAGAAACTTGATGAACACCCTCGCAACGATCTCTACCAGAGAGGGGAGCAGGTTGGTCCCAGCCAGAGAGCCACACTCACCACTGCCGAGGCCTTCAAGACAATGCTTCAAGGTCTCCATAAAGGAGGGGAACACTCAAAGATCATCACAGTCGGCACTCACAGAGACCTGGCTGGAGATTGCGAGGAAACTCCTGAGGAGAAGAACCTAAAATTGGCAGCCATTGCATCGCCCCATTTCAAAGACGACGTCGTTTTCTGCAACGAGGGAATGGAGGATATCGTGTTCCAAGTCAACACCAGAATCCTGATAGCGATGACAAAAAGGAAGCAGCAAAATCAGAGCCTGCATCGAGAAGGGTGCCAAGACACACGAGATTCCAATCTGGTGGTTCATTCTCCAGCTCATCCTAGAGGCTCTGGCCCTCAAACTGGGGAGAGAGGTCCTGAGTAAGGAAGAAGCCATTCACGTGTCAGACTCACTCGGTTTCCCTGAAGGGGAACTCGATGCTGCCCTCACTTTCTTTGACAAGTTGAACATCTTCCTCTACAAGAAGACCATTCTTCCCGAAGTCATCTTTACCAATGCTCAAGTACCTCTGGACAAACTGTCAAAACTGGTGGAGAAGCAGTACCATCTGAGGGCTGCCATGGCTGATCCAACTAAAGCAGCTGATCATGCGATCACAGGGGACTGGCAGAAGTTTCGCGACAACGGAATCCTCACTCTTGATTTCCTTGAGGACTTCAAGAACCACTATGTGGAGGGAATATTCACAGCCAGAGATTTTCTTGTCTTGCTTGAAAAGAGCCTCGTGGTTTCCCGACTGTCTAGAACTGAATACTTCTTTCCTGCCATTCTCAACATGACAACTGAAGCAAAGATCAGTGAATGCCTTGAAACATGCAGGAGGACCAAGATAGCAGCTCTGGTGGTGGAGTTCCCCACTGGCTGGGCTCCTCCCGGTGTCTACTGCTGCAGTGTGTGCCACCTTCAGTCCCACTCTGGCTGGGAGGTGGTGAAAAACAGACGCATCAAACCACAAAGCAAAGCTTCCACTGCGCCCCAAACCCACTTGGACCAGAAAGAAGGATAAGCTACCTCTCCCTCCGCAAAGCAAAGGTTCCAGTACATGCCACCCAAAACATTCCTCCCTGTCACGCAACTGCATCGAGTTTATCAAAATCGGCCGCCCAGGTTCAGTCACTTTCATCGATAACTTTTCGTCCTTTGTGGTGTGCGTAAGTGTTAATACCAGTAAGATGAAGTGCGACAAGTTGAGCGAGCACTGCCAGGCCATCAGGTGTGAGGTCCTAGCAGCAGTTGAAGCAGCTCTGAAGAACACACATCACGAAGACACTCACGCGACAATAGCTTTCCTCTGCCCCCAACAGGACGAGTCATGCAGCACAGAACTGCACGTGGCCCGCTTCTCAAGTGATGGGGACCAGTGGATATGCTCTGAAAACAGTGGAGTATTTGACACCCTCGCCCCTGACCAGACCCTTTGGCTCGGTGCCTCAGGTGAGTCTGTGTCAAACTACTATAGGCTTACTTTGCCCACATGTTTACTATACTGTGGCTCCTTTTCCCTAGATTAATTTTAGTCCCACTTTACGGTGTCCTGCTCTGATATCTGCAGGTTCCACTGTATCAGGAGAGTCAGCCCCTGCAATGAGTGTCCTTGCCAACCGGGTGGCAGCAGTCGTTCCCGACAAGTGGAAGAAAGTGGCCGTCCAGTTGGAGCTGAATCGAGGAGAGATAAAAGCCATTCAGAAAGATGAAGATGACAGTTTCGACCGATTCATGGCTGTTATGGACCATTGGAAGCAGTCTCTCAGTAAACCATTCACATGGCCTACACTCGTCTCTGCCCTTCAGTCCCCTTCTGTGAATGAAACTAGACTAGCAGATGAACTAAAACACGAATTCTGTTGAGTTTTCACATTATACCCCCCCCCCCCCACCCAGCTCTTTTAATTATGTACTCCCGGATCCCTAGGTGCGCAAAACGTGACGGTCCAAATTCCAACGCGGTTCTTCTGGTTCCAGGAATGGGACTGAAAAGAATCTTCGTGATGTGGGCGGAGTCACAACGTGCTGTGTGCGGTCGCTAAAAACCCACGTCTAGAAGTTTAGCTATCCTAGAACACTGTTAGGATATGGCGAAGTGGGGCCAGGGAGATCCTCGCTGGATCGTGGAGGAGCGGCCGGACGCTACCAACGTCAACAACTGGCACTGGTGAGACGGGTGGCTGTGTATTGGGCAGTGGGTGAGAGCTGTTACCGCTGTAGGGCAGAGAAAGACGCTGGCTCGTGGTCCAGAAGCAAGTTAAAGAGTCTTTTGGTGGGACTGAAGTTCAGTGGAGAAGAAGGTAAGCGACCTGTACCATCGTATTGGCACCAGAGACAGCAAGAAGTTCAAGAAACTGTCTGAGTTTTACTGTCTTCGCAGGAGAGTGTGAGATAACGGAGGCACTCAAAGTCGATGGAGAGGCGACCGCACAGTGAGTTCACCTTGTCATCTTCTTCCTATGTACTACACTTCCACACACGCAATAATATGTCTGTACTTCCTGTGGCATTTCCACTGCAGCAACAGAAAAGGGAAGCTCATATTCTTCTATGACTGGAGTATAAAACTCAAGTGGTCAGGTGAGTCCTCTCTGTAGCTATAGCTGTCTGTGTGTTGGGTGGGCCATGCATGTAATACACTCTGTGACCCCCTCAGGTATGGCAGAGGGTAAGGAGGGGGAGGTGAAGGGAGAGATTGAGATCCCAAATCTCAGTGACGAGAATGCCGTGGAGGAAGTCGATGTGAGTGAATCACACTACAAGAGTTTCTTATTTAACCCCTTCCTCTTCCTGAAGGTGATAGTGACAGTGGAGAGCAGTGGCAAGGTGGTGTCTCAGACGATGAAGGAGATGGTACACAGAGAGGCACCTATCGTGGTCCGCAGTAAACTGAGCGAGTACCTCCGCTGTCTCAAGGAAGGTATGTACACACCTCCAGGTATATACTGGAACATTTGGTTCTGTCGGCTCCATACTAATGTGTTGGCTTATTACTTTACCTCCGAATGATGTATGCCTCTGAATAGAATATGTCCGTGAGGTGTCCCAGATGTTGCACAGTAGACCCACTGTCTCCCCTCTCTCCCTCTCTGAGTACTCCAACAATCTCTCCCTCTCAGAGTACTCCAACAAAGGTCTCATCCTCCCCAAGAGACAGAGCCCCACAGAGTCTTCGCCTGCCACTCCTCCCACTCTCGGTACTCGGATCTCAACCCAGCGATCGCCGAGTCCTGCAGCCACCAGCAACAAGAAGTCCGGTACATCAACCAGCCTTTATGCCACTCTCATTGTATTGACTTCATGTCTGTTGCAGGCACAGTTAATGTGAACACCACTCAGATCAAGATGACAGAATCATTCATGACCTCCATAGAGGAACTCTACAATACCCTCACCACTCAACAGGTGACCCCTTCCATCCACACTACCACCCACCAATATACTAATTTGCTACAACTGACTCTGTTGTACTGATATAGCTGGTGGCTACATTCACCAACAGCAGTACAAAGCTGGAGGCAAAGAAAGGTGGCCTGTATTCGCTGCTGGACGGTCTCATCAGCGGACAGTACATGGAACTAGTGAGAAGATTCTACTACTCCTTTATACCCTACACGTCAGTGTTACTCCTGCCCTTTCTTTACAGGAAAAGCCACACAAGATAGTGAAGACATGGAGAGAGAAATCCTGGCCTGATGGTAAGCGTACATCTTCAGCCGGTGGAGATGACAAGTACACTCACTAACGTCTTCCTCCCTCTCTAGCCCACTATTCCACGGTGACCATAGAACTAAACCAGGAACAAGACTGTGCCAAGCTAGTCCTCCTCCACACCAACGTACCAGAGGGCGTGGCAGAGAGAACCAAACTCGGCTGGAAGACCCACATCTTTGAGAGAATAAAGTCTGTGTTTGGCTACGGAGCTCGTCTTTTCTGACACCCCACACCAGACGAGAGTCTACATCTGACAGTACCATCCTCTGCTCACGGAACATCTGCACTCAATTCTGCTGCCTTGCCACAACTACCGCTGCTATTGTACATATTATATATACATGTTCCTTGCAGTGCTGCTTCTGAAGGCGCAATACATGCAATTTGCTATTTATTTCACATTAATTTGTGTGCAAATGTTATTAAAAGTATACCTCTTTGCAATGAAGACACTAAACGTGTGCAGTTGCGCTAGTTTACTTCAAATTTGAGGTAGTTTTGTCGAGAAAAAAATTCAAAATGCGGGTACAATTCACCAAGGAGCATGTGTGTGAAGATAACAGCCACCCATTACAGCAGGCCTATAGAAGAAGGGCTTACCTACAGCCTAGTCAGAATCTGAGGCTTCCCCTTCAGACCTCTTACCCTCCCCTTCCCCCTGGGCCCCTCCCTCCCTTACATTACTGCCTGCTACAACAGGGGCCTCCCCTGAAATGTCCATTTCTCCCTCCTCCTTTTCCCCCTCATCCTTTCCTCCCACCTCCACTGGGGCAGCGGCGTCGGCCAACATGGCGTCAATCTCTGCCTGACGCTCCTTTATAACACCTATATATACACACAGAGCAAGTAGAGAACGGTATAATAGAGGGAGCAAGAGAGGTAAGTGAGGTTTGGCTCACCCTCTATCTTGGTCGTGGTTTTGTTGAGGGCCTCTGTGGTCTCGGAATTGTGCTGAGCTGGCACGTAGAATATCGGCGGCTTGTTGCGTGTCTGTATGTAGCCCAGCAGTTTGCGAGAATGCTCATTCCACTCTTCAAACTGTGCAAACCCAATGAGAGATGTGTTCAGGTCAGTGTTGAGATGTGTGTGTGTGTGTGTGGGGAGACTGACCTCTTCAGCAGTCTCGAGGTGGCTCTTGATGCGACTGACCCTTATCTTCTCGTTCTTGATCTTCTGGAACAGCTCCCTCTTCTCCTGTGTGATTGCTGCCCTCTCCTCTGCCTCAGTCTGCTCCAGTTTCATCTCTATGGCCTTTCGGGTCTTCTCCTGCAGCCACACACACACAGTCACATCACACAGGTAAGTCATTTCAATGTAATGCCAGACTGGCTACCTTCTCGGTCTGTTTAGAAGCCTCTTCAGTATCTTTGAACTTCTGGAGTGTTCCCATCAGAAAACCAAACATCCTCCGGTTCCTACAAAATAGGTTTTATCTTTGCTAAATAGTTACTTAGCAAGCTTCAAGATATTGATGTTATGATGTCCGTTGCCATCGCTAGTTCGCTACCACAACCATAAACAGGTATACAGTAAGTGTTTTTCTCACCTCATTTTATTCTTGCCATCCTGTGCTGGATCATCTTTTGGTCTCGGAGGTGCTATAGTGGCCACTACTGACGACTGCAGTGAGGGCTGCAGGGAGAAAATGGCATAAAAGTATTTACTGCAGTTCTCTGCTTACTTTGGACTGCTCTTCCATCTCCTGGTCCTCCCCCATCTCTTGGTCCTCCCCCTCACTGTCCCTCTTCCTCTCTTCTGCTTCCCCCCGCCCCCTCCACACTGCCCTTTTCCCCCTCCCCTCCCTCTCTCTCATCCTCTCCTCCCTCTCCACCACCCTCCCCTCCCTCTCTGCTCTCATCCTTTCTTCCCTCCCCCTCCCTCTCTCCTCCCTCTCGGGCTGTTGCTGCTCCCCTTGCTCGTCTCCTTCTCGCCACACCGGAGGCCCCAGTCTACCTGCCAGCCTGAAAAAAGAAAAAAAAACAATCCTCAAACTTGCTACATTAAACTTGGTACACATCATAAAGCCACAGCTAGCTAGCCCACACGTACCGAGATTTTGCTCCAAACGAGTCTCTCCTCTTGCTGACAGGGGCGTCGTATTCGCCTGACCTGCACAGAGTGTGTGAAGATCAAAGTGATTTCACACCTCCATAGATGAGTTTATACGTACCAGGCTCTCATTCTTCCTCCGCCGCTCCTCCTCCTCTCGGGAGTGGGGCCTGAGCGGTTGCTGCAGGTAAAGAGAAGGAGAAAGAGAAGTCATAATTCCTCGGGTCGAGGATCTAGGAAGAGACAGGTAAAAACTCACGGCGGAACGGCGGGGTCGCGGCCAGTAAGCCTCTTGAGGGCATCGCTGGAGAACTCGAGGGAGTTGTGGGCATCCTGCAGAGACTTGCGCAGGATCTGCACCGCACCACCAGTCGCCATGGCTTGAGCTGCAACGACACAAGCGAAGACAAGAACTCTAAGGGAGGTGCGCGTTAATTATAGTCAAAAATTTTGCGCATGGTCCCCGCATGGAATCGGGCAGCCCCATTCAGACTGGATTGGGGACGAGCGCAAGTCGTTTTGCGCGGACGATTTTGTGGAGACCATGTATCGCTTGAGCCAGAGAAAGCCACTACAGGTATGTTGAACACAGCGCTGGCTGAAGTACGTTCTCCTCGGAAATTGTCTGGTGCGTTCTATAGACGTACTGCAGGTGGGCACTAATTAGAAGTTACAGCCACGTGGCTGCCGAAGCAGAAGCATCGTCTAGTGCAGAAGCTACTCCAGACTTCAAACAGACTCCCAGTGGATGGGTACCTCCTTTGGGTACAGAATCCATTTTCTGGACGACCCGTTTTCATCCCGGATTGTGCCTACGTGTGTGCAGGAAAACCGGCTCCGCCAGGTGTCCAGCCCGATATCCCATTCCGAGTCGTCCGCAGTAGGTATGGGAACCTGCCTGTGTACCTGGACTACAAGAGCGGAGGTAGTCGAGTCCTCACAATCGTCCGCAAGGTTGAGGGAGACGCAGAGGTGAGGACGTCGGAAGAGATCCAAGTGTGAGAGATGGTTTCAAGTTCTTTGTCTCTCCACAGGCGCTAGAGAAGATGCTGAGGGCCCACCTGGGAGTAAAGGGACTGCTGAGCAGGGCCGACAGTCTGATTGGAGCTGTCACCGTCAATGGAGACTACAAGACCAGAACTGTGGCTTGGCTCAGAACAGTGGGCTTCTAGCAGCACACCTTCACTATCATACTATCACATAATACTGCAGTCTTCACTATCATACTATCACATAATACTGCAGTCTTCCAAGCTATTCAAGTGCGTCAAATTCTTTTTACTACCACGCTGATGCCTACATTGACACAGTCACTATATTATAGAACAACTCAGACAATTTTGTGCGTGTAAAAGAGTATCTTTATTGGAGAAGTGTGTACAGTATATATACATGTTGTTTGTCATGTTGACACACAAAGACGATGAGTACACATGAATGTTGAGGAATAAATCACGGTTAGTCTTCACGTTCCTCAGAGTCAGAGTCGAGTATGTCATCTCTTCTGGTGACTGTTGTGGTGGTGGTACTGCTTCCATCCTCACATGTCTGTAGCAAACTTAGTGTTCTAGATTCGAGATTGTCGGAGTTAACACCTACCTCTCCTTCCTCTTCCTCATCTTCCTCTCTACTGGTGGTGTTGGCCTGTGATGACTGGGACAGTATCTCCTGACCCTATAGGAACCAGCATACAGTATATGTAGTACAGATGGGGTATGGGGGGGAACAAGGTGTCCTCACTCGAATGTCCCTGTTCTTGAGGTTGCCAACCCAAAAAGCCTCGGCACAGTTGTAGGCAGTCAGCAGTTCCTACAAACCACACCCCCACATTAGCCACACCCCTTTACTACCCCGGAAACACTCTACCTTCACAGTGAAGACCAGGGTCTCCAGAGAACGCTTGCACGGAGGAACGTGATTGGTCAGAGCAATATCCTTGGCAACCTGATGAACCGTGTGATATATATCGGGAGAATCACATGATAGTCATGTGATTCACCAACCTTTGAGTGGCTACAGAAGTGTTGCAGTAGTCTGGTGCTCTGTTGGAGAGTCTTCAGGACTGCCTGTACATCATCCTGTGTAACAATGAGCCACACCCTCAACAGGACACATGGCGGGGTAAACGTACCTTTCTGGAGCGGAACAGAAGGTGCAGTATTGGCATCCCGGACTTGATAAAGTGCTCAATATACAGTCTCCCATACTAAGAGGTCCATTGGGAACATTTCTGCCAATGTTTTAGGGACGCATGCACCATACCTTCAGAGCTGAAGAGAGCATCGTGCGTCTGTCAAAAGACTGACGAAAAAGGGGAAAAAACAGGCTGAATTTGTAGTTCTTGGTTGTGGATCTAGTTCTCACTTTGACAACGTTGACTAGGATGTAGAGGACCTTTGCAGAAACCTCCAGTAGATGGAACCTCTCCAGACACTCCTGGAGACGACACGAGGCATCAGAGGTGAATGTATTCCCAAATTGACTCAGGTGACCTATCTACCTCTGTGGTGGGTGTGGTCTTCTTGCTGGGTGGAGGGATTGCCTTCATCTGACCTACCAGCCCACTCATGAGCGCTCGATAGTAGCATGGCAGCGTAGCACTGCACACACACAAAGAAGCTGATAGAGATGGCACATCCCCTCTGAAAGAGAAGGGACTTCACCTGGAGAGTGTGGGGTAGGAAGAGGACTCCTCGGACGCCTCCTCCCCGAGCAGGTCAGTGATCCCGTCCCCAGTGATGGTCTCCAGGGCCTCCAGAGGGTCCTCGGACCACTCCACATGGTACCGGATCAGGTACTCGAGAGCGTCGCTGCGCTGCTGGTTGGTACCCATCGCCCCCCACTTCCTCTGGAGGAGACCCTGACAGGAGTTGGCTGGAAAATAAGTGTGGAATGTAGTAATTGTGGAATGGGGGTGGAAGTTTATTAAAACACTGATGCTAGGAAAGCGTGTTGTTCTCAGCTACTAAATCTCAGTGTTGGTGTATGTTGAGACTCACAAATGAGGGGGTGGAGACTGGGGGAGGTCTTCCCAATGGCTACCATCAGTTTAGCCAGTAAGTGGGCAGAGGAGAGGGAGGGGAGGGAGTCTGAGAACTGCTGGAGGTACCTGTGGACACTCCTGGAGAGGGAGGGGAGATAGAGATGAGTCAGTAGAAGTGACAGAGAAGGGGTGTAACTTACGGAGCAAGTTCAGGAATGGAGGCAGATTGCTGGCCAGTTGCGTGACCAATTCTCGATGCCAGAGACTTCAGTCCAGTGAAGAGTTGTTCAGAATAGTGAGGATCACTCAGTGGAGGCCTGTGCAGCATCATAGAACGGAATGAATTCCACTCAGAACGAAGAAATATAGTGTTCACCATGCGAAGAATGTGGCCATAGATCTAAGAAGGAGGTCGAGGTTGGTGCAGTGAATTGCGTGATCATCATGGGTGCACTGCATGTCAACTATACCATCGTTCTCTTCCAACTGAGCCTGGGAGAGAGAGAGGGAGAAAGAGAGAAAAAGAAATTGTTTTCTGTCCAACAGTGAGTGCCGCAGACCTGGAAGAACCCGCTGGTGCTCTCCAGATGCTCACAGAGAGACCCCACTATGTTGGCTGTCATGGAGACCAACTCATCCACACTAAACAGCTGAATCTTCCCTCCACCGTCCTTCCCTCCTCCTGAACTCGGTCTACCCCTCGACTGACACGCAAACCAACACACCCCAAGAGTTCAGGGTACGAAGTAAGAACACGTCATACGTTGCATAGTGCAACAGATCTATGGTAAGAAACTATCTACTAACCTTTCCTCTTCCTCCAGAGAGGCGTCGGGAGCCAAATTGAGACAGGGTGGTGGTCAGTTTATGGCAGAGGTCGTGGAGAAGGAAAGAGAGTTGCTGCGGCAGTAGTCTCAGTTCCTCTCTCTCTCGCGTGTGTTCCTCAGTGTCCAGTAGAGTACGGGAGATGGGGCCGTACTCCAGTATTGCAAATACCCCCAGGTCCAGCTCGCTGGGGAGGGAGGAGGGCGAGAGAGAGAAGGAGGAGAACGTAAGGTATGAAACTGGTGTTTGGCTCACCGGAAGTACTGTCTATAGAGATCAAGTGAGACAGTTGGCATTCCAGTCGTCTTTTCAGTGGTGGTCGAATCCTGTGCAGAAGAAGGCAAAACACCACAACATGACTCTGAGTATACTATATATAGCTAGAGACCTTGTCCACATTCTGAGTGATATTTGTAGTGTTGGCCACTGTCGTATCTCCCTTACTCCTGAAACAAGTGGATGAAGTTTAAGGCGACAAAAAAGTTGAAACGTCTCACCCAAGTCTCTTCCCCCTGCGAGGACGTACCGGAGCCTTCACCTCTTCAGCCGTCACCAGAGGAGGCAGGAAACCTGGAGTAGCTGCAGATAAAGAGAAAAAAGAAAAACAATTCGCCCGATGTGGGGCTCGAACCCACGACCCTGGGATTAAGAGTCCCATGCTCTACCGACTGAGCTAACCGGGCTTGTTGAGCTACAAAAATGGTAGTTGGTTACTCTGACCTGCCATACAAGACTCTAGCAGTGTCTGCATGTCTGTGATGTCCTTCATTCTGACCATCACCTTCCCCCTCATGTCCACATCCTTCTCCCCAGAGAAGGCACAAACCTGTATATACGACATGCACACACAGAGCTTTCATCGGATTCAAAACTGGTTTAACCAGTCCTACCAGTTCCCTGAACCAGTTGAGGCAGTGGCAGAGGGAGAGGCAGACACTCTGTCTCTTGACGAGAGGGAGATCCTCAAATCTCTCGCTCTCCAGACGATCTCTGACAGACATCACAACTGGAGCTCCTGCACACAGCAGAGAACAACTTCCAGTGTATTCCACACAACTAACAAAATAAGAGTAAGGAGAGAGAGGACGAACCAAGTAAAGCGTCAACTCCTTCCAGAGAACCATTCAGAATTTGCTCGCAGACCCGCAGCAGACGGAACTGTGCCGCCATTCCTCTCAGACAGCTCCCTCTCTCCCTCGACCTCTCGTCCTGCCTCGTGGCCAGAGGGAACATGTTGACTGCAATGGAATCCTCCTCGGAGCTGTCGAGGCCGTGAGCCAGCTCCACGGGGAGACCGAGGTCACTGGGGAGAGAGTCCGACACCTCAACGAGGAACGTGTCCTGGAAGACGGAGGTGGTCTCGTCGCAGAGGTGCCGGAGGAGGGCGTGGTCCAGCGGGAGGGACTGGACAGCTGCCGTCATTTCGTCGCAGAAGAGGACGGCAGAATCGGGGGATTTGCTGCAGTTCCGCATCACGTCGTCCAACATGGAGATTGCCTTTAGAGGAAGAGCACATGGACATGCGGAGAGTGAATGTTGATTTTCTTACTCTTCAATGGCAATGGGTGGTAACAGGACTTTTCTTATTTCAGAGAGGCAAGAGGCAGCATATTTTGGTCAAGGTTTAAACCGATCCATGTGTTCCTATGGAGTATTTGTATTGATCCCAGTTTTCAGGCAAAGTGCATGAATCTGCTCTAGTATATCGCTAACTGTGCACGATGGAGATATACACCTGTCTTCTCCTGGCAGGAGGGAGGGTGGAGTCGGACTGGCTGGAGCTCTGGGAGCAGCCAGACGTCAGTCTGAGAGAGAGGTCCGTCGTCTCCCTCCTCCGACCCAGCTGCTGGATTATCATCACTGCACCCACTACACCCATACGTCTATACCTGGCAGAGACACGGTGTGATTTGTACGCCATTAACTACGCTAGATTCATCGATGACTGAACATGAACATACACATTTAGTTTTGCACCTGTAATGCGCAACGTGAAAGCAAATGGCAATAATATGAGCCAACCTAATGTGACACTCATCTCCTCTCTTACTTTGACTCCACGTGGGACAGCTGTTTCCTGATGAGAGTATGCATCTCGTCCTGCACTCCCGAGCCCCCGGTCTCCACGTCGTGGAACGCGAGCACGCTCAGAACGGAATAGAGTCGGCGGATCTGGCCCACGCTGAGGTGCTCCAGATAATCCAACACTCCCTTGATGAGCACCGCAAATCTGTCCATCTCCGATCGCCTTGTCTCCACCAGAGTGGCCAGTATATCTAGAGCGTGGTTCACCTCGGTCGGCATACCACTGCCAATATGGGTCACCAGGGTCCCTATCACCTCCTATACAATACCACATAACTCTTTTTCACTAGTGGAAATCAGTATGCACACTTATTTTCAATGCCACATGAAAATGTCCAGCTTTTGAAAATTCTACAATTTCCCACTAGACTATTTGACTATGAGCAAAAATCGAGATCTCACACAAACACTATTCTTCAGTTAAGCTAGCAAAGAGCTGGTTTTGTGCTGGCCGACCTGTCTGCAGTAGATGTCAAAGGTGGAGAAGAGATGTTGATACAGTGATGTGGTGAAGGATGTGATGGTGGGGGAGGAGGAGGCCAGCAGAGACTCACACAGTGACAACACACTCGGGAAAAACTCTGACAGAGCCTGCAAATAAAATTTTTTTTAATTCACCTTTCACAGCATTTTGAGCAGAATTCAGAGCAGACACCAGTTTAGCTAAAGAAGAGCATGATGGGTTGGAGTTTTCTTTCTCTTTGTATTATACCTTAGCATGGGGGCCAAAGGCAGCTGCTAGTAGCTCGTCTGTGAAGAGCTGTGTCCGCACTTTAGTGGCAAACAGAGTTTCCACAGCTTTCTTCCTTGCAGGGAGAGAATGGAGGATGAACAGAACAAAGAGATCGATGACCTTGTGCTCCGACTGCTCCGCCACTGCCTCAATAGACTGCAGAATTTGAGAGGTGCAAAGGGAGAGAAAGAGGTTGGAAAACTAGGACACGATCCACTCACCTTCATCCAGCCATCGGCGACTGGCTTCTTGAACCGAATGGAGGAGCTGATGGCATCAAACACCATGAACCGGTCGGAGACCTCGGCTGACAGCCTGAGCGAAGAAGACGGACAAAGAATGAAAGATATTTTCTTCTGTTCCACTGACCTGACAAACGGTCTCTGGGAAGAAGAGCGAGGGGTGGAGCAAGCAGCCGGGTGAGAGAGAAATGACGACTCGAAATCCAGCTTCTCTCTCACTTCCCCGATAATCTAGATTGCAAACAATGAAAACGGTATGAGCTAGCTGGAACGTAAGACTGTGCATTCTACCTCCACAGCGCTCTTGGAGTTGACTTGCTGCATAATAAACCTCAGAACAAGTGGAAGGTCGGCAACCGATGCAGTTCCAAGACACCCCATAGCTACATCAAGAACCTGAGTATTTTGTAAGTGCAAACAACAGTAAATGGGAATTGTTCTGCTCACCTCTGCCTCGATGTCAAAGGAGAGGTTGAGGCTTGACATGGCATCAATAGTTGCAGCCATCAGACCTGAATTCGACTGCAGAAGGGACCTGCAAGCAGGAAGTTATAACCCGTATTTGGGAGGAAACCTTCAACAAGCCCGGTTAGCTCAGTCGGTAGAGCATGGGACTCTTAATCCCAGGGTCGTGGGTTCGAGCCCCACATCGGGCGCTCTTTTTCTTCCAATAAACCTTGGTTTTTTTGCCTTTTTATAACCTTCAGCTCATTTTCCACAACACAGCTTTTTCACTCGTTAAATTTTCCACATAGCGATTTTTTTCAGCAGATTTCCCCACTAACTTGAGTTCCAGTGCCGCATTATTGTGCTGAGCGTCATCAAGGATCTCTGGAATCGCCGTGACGATCTCTCTCTGTATCTCAACTGGAGCAACACCCACCACCTCCAGCAGCTCTCGACACAAGTCCTACACACAGAATACTCTCAAACCACGAGCAGGAAGAAGTATATACCTTTCCATTAACAATATGATCCAACCATCGCAGTTGGTTAATAATGAGAGCTGGCATCTGACATAACTCCCTTGTATTTAGAGAACTACAAAATGAGAGAGAGAGAGAGGGAGAGAGAGAAGTAAAGATGAAGAAAAATTGCAAAATAGTAACGAACTGAGAGGAAGGCTCAGTGTCCATATAACTGCTGAGTCTAAGAAGGAGGAGGTGAGCAACTGAAGGCTGCAGGTAGTCCACTGAGAGCAGCTGCCTCATGAGACTGTCCAGACCTCCTGACCGAGACCTGCCCGGGGAGAGAGAGGAGAGATGACTGGGACGATGGGAGCAGGGGGTAGAGCTCACATGACGTCGGCTCCATCTGCCACACTGGTAGGCAGCAGCGCCTGTCTGAATCTGAACATATGACATTATTGCCATAGATATACTGTATCACAGACTGGCTCCAAACTTGTAAGAGCTAGAGCTCCACGTACCTGACCGAGTTGTCAGTGTATTTCTTCAGGCTCTCTGTAAACTCGTCCACGGCCTGAGATGAGCCTCTGTCAACACCCCAGGATACTGGTAGGGAGACAGTCTCACCTCTTGAGTGTTGGGATGACGTCTGAATAGAGCAGACAGCTTCTTCTGGAATATTGCAGGCTCCACAGCTGAGGTTGAGGATTTAGAGGAGATCATTTCTAGTGTGTTGAAGGCTTACTGAGTTTATTGGGTTCAGTGCCATCACTGAGTACAAGTCCAGCCGGCTCCACGGCCCGTCCGAGCGGCGAGTCGGTCCATTCCGTCCGCTTTCTTCTCTTGGAAGCTGGCAAATGGGAGCACGGTGCGCGTTAAATAGATTCAGAAAGGCAGACGGGGATCGGCAGCGGTTCATCAGCTCACCTGGGGCTCCATCCAATCCTCCGCGGCGCCTTCTTCTTGCGTTCTTTCCCATGTCTTCTTCCCACTGTCCTGAGGTGCATGCATGCAGGCTGTTTGCACTTCCCGCCGCGCGCTCGTGCTAGCCCCACCCACCACACGTCACACGTGCGCGCTGCCTAGCCTGTGCTGCTCTGCTCTGGGCCGGTGGCGGAGAGAGATTAACACAGATGACAGATGGCAGAGAGAGGAAGGCCGAGACGAGGCAGAATAGAGAAGAAAGGGACGTTTGTTTGTGAGATCTGCGGTCTCTCCACGCCCTTCCATTCGTTTGGACAGACCTGTCCGTTTGCCAAGTCTCTAGTGTAAGATCTAGCACTGTGTAGGTCGTACGTATACTTCTGTGTGGCACAGGCTTCTTGAAGAAGCATTCGTGGCACGTGACCCGTTCAACCCTGATCCTCAGCCCCTAATTCTGGGATCCCAGTGTACTTCATGTCGCAGAGTCGTCTGTGTCTCTTCTGTGAGTCTGTGGATAAAATAAAAGGGTGTTATTTTATTAATGCTCATGACATTTCATAGTCCTGCAGTGTTTTCTATACCAAGCGTTTCTGCATTGAGTGTGTGAAGAAAAATCTTGATGAATTTCCAAAGGAAATACAGCAGGTAATATGTTTGTCCATCTAAGTGATAATAAAATTAATTGACTTTCCTTGTCACAGGAGCTGGCAAAATCTCAGCAATGATGACAGTTTTTTTATCAAAACCCACTAGGAACAACAGGCGCATGCGCGCAGATGCAAAAAGGTGGGCGGGGCTGCTCACTTAGCAACGCGCAAGAGATCGAAGATGGACAATGCAGACTTGGAGAAGTTGAAGGTCAGTCAGGGGAAGCTGGTGCCGAAGTTCAAGTCCTCGGTCACGAGCTACTCCCTTACTGTGGCCAGCAACGTTGAGGAGGTGAAGTTTTCCCCGCTCACAGCCGACGGCGGAGCCTCTCACGTCGTCAAGGGTGCAGACGGCAGCAAAGTTGTCAAGTTGACGGACGGGAAACCGGTGGAAGTGGAGGTGATCGTGACGGCAGAAGACGGGTCGACGACAAAGAGCTACACGGTTCTGACGCGACGTCTCTCCGCGGACGATGCAACACTCGCTCAGTTGGACGTGTCCGCCGGAGTTTTACAGCCTCCCTTCAGTCCGCTGGTCACCAGGTACGAGTGCAGCCTCCCTAGCGGCGTCGACTCCCTCACCCTTCGCGCCAAGACGGAGGACAGTAAAATGACGGTGATCATGAAGACTGGGGAACCAGTGGGAACTGTACCACTCAACCCAGGACGAACGCTGGTCGAGCTAGCCGTTACGTCGGTCAGTGGGAAGACGACCTCGGTGTACACCATCACCGCCGTCAAGAGCCGTCTTCCGCCGACGCTGCAACTGAAGGAGAAGAAGGCTCAGTTTGAATGTGCAGTCTGCTGTAACCTGGTTCACCTCCCGACCAGGATTCGCGGCAGTGCTGGCGTCTACTGCAGGGCCTGTCTGGAGGAGCTGACTCGAACCAATAAGACCAATCCGATCACTGGAGAGAAGCTGGAGGGGGAAAACTGGCTGGAAGAAGACCTTGCGTGCGACTCTGAGCTTGCAAACGAGACTGCAGTTTGTCACACTGCCACTGGCATGGTAGAAACATCCATGCAGCAGATTGGAGCAAAGTTGCAGGCTAACAGAATCGAAGCCAGTAAGACTGAAGAGGTAGCTATGCGAATTACCATGTATACCACATCACGATGTTGTTTTTTCCTCCACCATAGCCAACTGAGTCCTGTGGGGACTGCAGCAAGAAGGTACCTTCACAAGATGTGGGCCTACACAAAGAGCTTCTCTGCCCAGCAAAGCACACAGTCTCTCTGCCAAAGACGCAGGTCAAGCCCAGGCCTTGGGAGAACAGACTAGTGGACGAATCGTGTGGCAGCGACCCACAAGATCTCCTGAAAAAAGGCCGAGAATGGGAGACTAAGTATCTGGAGAGTCTTCCCAAACCAGGTGTGTAGAATAAATAAACTGTGCTGTTCTAGTTCAGTGGGTATCATTGCAGGAGAGACAGGACACCGAGGCAGAGGTCCTGATCCCCTGGAGTGCCTGCAGACGGCTGCTCGCTGCTACGGTACAGCTCTCAAGTACTCTCCACAGTCTCTGGAGGCCCACATATCTCTGGGACTTGTCATGGAAGAGTTCTTCTACGCCGAGGATTTCTTTGGACTCAAGAGAGCTGTGAGTTTACATGTGCGCTTTTTTTCACTATAGGTCCCCTTAACATTTTCTTCTACAGGTCCCTGATACAGCAGAGGAAGGAGAGGCAGAGATATCTTCGAAGGAGGAGGAGTTTCTGGCTATCTGTCAGCTGCACGGAGTGGCTGCCTCGGCTCCACTGGCTCTCCAGCTGAAGGCAGTGGAGGCAGAGTACCACAGTCTGAAGGAGGCTGGCCAGACACACAAGGCAGAGCACGTCCAGTCACTCCATGCCTGGAAATCAAAGAAAGCACTTCAGGTCTCAGTGTGAAGAGTTCAGACCCCACTGCCTGTTTCCACCTCGGTCGACTCTGCCTCCTGCTGGGAGACAAAGAAGAGGCCCTCAAGTTCCTCAGGAACTCTCTGGCCCAGAGACCAACACACTCTCCCACTAGACTCTGTCTGGGGATGGCTCTGGGAGAGAAACACGCCAAGCCTCTACTGTGGAATGGACTAACTCAGTACCTTACACAGGTTGGATCTCTCTTTGTGCAGAGCTAATGGGTGTGTGGGGGATTACACATGTGTCTCTTGTACAGCTCCAGGAACTCCACGAATCACGGAGAGACGTGAAGCAGAAAGATCTTCACTCACAGGCTTTCTACCGCAGTACAAACACACTCATTGTGAGTCCATCTTAACACATTCTATATTTGAACTCGCCAACTAATAATTCTCATACAGGCTGAGGGATTCCTGCAGTTGGCTGGTATAGGAGGCCACAAATCTCTCTCAGTCGCGTCATGTCTGCTGGCAGCAACTGCCTTTCTCCCAGAGGCTTGCATCCTCCGTCGAAACTGCACCTACCGCCAGCTGCAGTGGCTGAGTCTCCAGGCCCGCTCCCTCCTCCTCTCCCTGCTGCAGAAGACCCAGCAGACACAGGCAGCTTTGAGACACTGTCAGGAGCTCTCGGGACTCATTTCTCACAGTGGACTGGAGTCTTCCCCAAAACTCAGGGCCCTACAGATGCAGGTTTGTATAATATCTTAGCAATCTGATCTCTGGTGAAGCCAACACTTTGATAACTGGACTGTGTGGTTCCGTAGGTGTTTCAGTTGGGAGTGGAGCTGCAGCCCAGCAGTAGCAAGGCTCTCTGTCACCTGGGAACTGGGCAGCTGGCTGAGCATGAGGTGGCAGGGGACAAGAACAGTCTCTGTGAGGCCGAGCTGTCGTTCAGAGCCAGCATCGCCATGGAAGGCAAACCGATCACTGCAGACAACATCCCAACTCAGCTAGCCGAGGAGCAATGGTGGAAGAAGATGACACAGGGAAAGACAGGGGGAGGGGAGAAGAAGGAAGAAAAGAAGGCAACTCCTCCAGTCACTGCCAGTGGTGCTCAGAAAACAGCCCAGAAAAGTGGAGCTACTGCTAAACAGGCGGTGACAGGGGCCAGAGGTGGACCTCAGACAGGGAGAGGGGGTGTGGCTCAGCCGGCAGGAGGCAGGAAACCAACAGGTGGAGCCTCCAGACAGCCTACCAAACCAGTGGGAAGAGGAACAACCACTGCTCCAGGCAGACCAGGTCAAACAGCAAAGACACCCACCAAGCCACTAGGGAAGACGGTTGCCACATTAGGTGAACTGAAGACAGGAGCCGGGCCTCCAAAGAAACCTATAGCGGCAGTTGCAAGCAAGTCCACAGAGAGCGTGAAGACAGATGAGAAGCCACCCTCCACCCCAAATGCAGCTAGTCCCACTCCCCAACAACCAGCAGGGAGAGCCGAGATCAACACAAAGACTCACCACCCGCGGCTGGGTCTGGCTAGGATCCTCTCCAAGAGTGCCTCGTCTGATAAGGCCAAATTAGAGGAGTCTCGCTCTCTCTACCAGGAGGTCATATCCATGACCCCCGACCTCCACGACGCATACATAGAGCTCGGAGAGATGCTCTCCAAGACAGACCCGGTCGCTGCTGTCGACGCCTACGCCCGTTTCCCTTTCTCTGATCCTCCATCTTTCAACGATGCCTACCTCCACGGGGAGATAGTTCGCCTCCTGATGTCCAGTGAGAACTACGATGACCCACGTCTCCTCACCAGTCTGGTGGCCATGGGGAGAGCTCTAGGTATCGGAGTCCTGGAGAAACAGGTCTCGGTCTTGGAGAACAAGTTCAAGACTGACCTCCTGAAGAAGGTCTACTCTGGCGTTCATGGGAAACCCATTGACGACCCTGACTTGCAGGCTTTCTTCAAATTCAAGTGCTGGCGATGAGGATTCGAACTTACTCTTTTCCGACACTGTAGCTTTTCTACCTGCATTAAAATTTGATCCACCTCTTTGTGCGCATGCGCGCAACCTCGTGCGCGTTGACGATATTATAATTATGGAGGACAGCGTGGTGGAAGACATACGCACTAGAGTGCGGCTGGAGGAGCATGGAGTCATAAATGTGAGGTCTTCTTGGTGTATGCGACAATGGATACTTCCACTGCACACGTCCTCAGGCCAGCAGCACCAGTTTTCCCGGGAATTACCCGGGCTACGACGACAGCTGGGACCTGGAGCGGTTCAAGGCTGGGTTCAAGGTGCAGGTGGTGGGCTGGAACGAGGAGGAGATGGAGTTTGACATGATTGGAGTGGACGCAGCCATTGCCAACGCCTTCAGGAGGATCCTCCTGGCAGAGGTCAGTGGACGACTCACTGAAGTTGTCCCCAGTGACTCATGATTCCTCTGGCGCAGGTTCCTACCATGGCAATAGAGAAGGTCTATATGTACAACAACACCTCCATCATTCAGGACGAGGTGTGTCCACCATTACTCCTTTGACCTTCCTCCCTTCCCCACCTCTTTTCTCATAGGTGCTGGCTCACAGGCTGGGACTGATTCCTCTGAAAGTTGATCCTCGCAAATTCGACATGCCTCCAAAAGGTACGTACTTCAATCCAGCTTCTGCCACACCAGTCGTCGTGTATAGAGACACTGTTGTTGCCTTACTCCGGCACAGTGGAGGAAGGAGGGACTTTCCCTCTCCCAGCTCCGGAGTACTCCAGAGAGCTACTGGAGTTCCACCTCAAGGTGAAGTGTACTCGTAACCCCAAGACCCCCAAGGGAGGGGGTGGAACCACTGGGCAGGCCAACTATCTGCACTCAAGAGGCAAGTCATGTGACAATCATGTGATCCCCTTGAATTTCATGTGATCACATACAGTGACTACTGCTGATATAAAGTGGCTACCATTCGGAGACCAGGCAGAGGAGGTATACTAAACGGTATAGTCTTAATCTTCTATTGTTCTCTACCTTTTGGTAGCTGTCAGATGTGAGACCTGTTCACAATGATATTCTGATTGCCAAGCTGAGACCTGGCCACGTGAGACACACGCACACACACACACTGACTGTATATAAGTGGCCTATTCTGCAGGAGATCGATGCACGGTTGGTGTGTGTGAAGGGAATTGGGAAGGACCACGCCAAGTTCTCCCCAGTTGGTAGGTGGAGGCGGTGGGGATGTCCCTGTAATCAAGAGGCAATCACATCTCCCTCCAGCGACGGCCAGTTATCGTCTCCTCCCTGAGATAACTCTCACTAAGCCAGTCCGAGGGAAGAAGGCGGTTAAACTGGCAAAGTGTTTCTCTAGTGGCGTCATTGAGTTGGTGGAGGACGAGGATGGTAAGAGGAGAGGTCCTCCTGAATTCCTTCACTGTACTGTGCAACCATGCTTTTCGTACTTTTTAGCAAGTAGTTGTGGGGAGACCAACAGTCCTGAATAGTGTTACTATAGCTGGAGTGTGCAGTGAATAATCCTCAGGAGTGTATTGTGTGGCAGGTAAGAAGAGGGCGAGAGTGGCAAACCCACGTCTGGACTCCTGCAGTAGAGAGGTGCTGCGTCACGAGGAGCTGAAGGACTGTGTGAGACTGTCTCGTGTCAGAGAACATTTCATATGTGAGGACACACACCACACACCACCACCCTCGCATCAGACTCCTCTCCCACTTCTCCATGTTCCTCCTCCACTTTCTTTCTCTCTCTGTTACCTCCCCTTCTCCCCTCCTCCCTCTCCCCCATTCAGTCTCAGTGGAGTCCACAGGAGCACTGGCCCCAGATCTACTGGTAGTGGAGGCAGTCAAAGTCCTCATGGACAAGTGCACCCATTTCATTTCTGAACTTGACCGACTCTCACAATAGAAACGTTCAACAGACCCACAAAAAATTGGTGGTGGAAAATTTTTACAGATCCACAAAAAATTGATGCATCTTTGTGTGGGATTTTGATGTAATGATGAAGTCATTCGGTGCCTGTAAATTGTGTGAAAATAGTGATGTGTCCAATTTTCAGTGATGTAATGATGACATCAGTTGGAATGTTTGAGTCTGTAAGCCATGAAGCGAGCAGAAGGTTGCCTGTTGATGACGTGACCTGCAGATGCGGACAGCTCCAGAGCCCACTGTTTCTTGACCTCCTGTGGTTTCTCCTCACTTCCCATCTCTGATACTGTGGTGGAGCGAACATACTGAGCATTTCATACTTGGAAAAAAACACTGTGTGGCATTAAGTTTTTCATTCACACATTTTGCATGCATTGAGAAAATGTCTGAAATTTCACCATATGTATGGCATTTGCCATGCATCTATGCAGTTTAGTGGACCACTTGTATGAAAATCTAACAGACAGCAACTCTAAGACTCAGATGAAACAGATATTTAGCCCCGTACCTTGTCCTTCCACCACGGTGAAGAGGCCGTATCTCTCCGGGTTAGTCTTGCAGTGTTTCTGGGCGATGACGTCGCAGACCTCGGCCACAGTCATGTCTGGGACCACGGCGAGTCGGTATGCCGAGGAGTACTGACCCGTGGAGGCGTCCTCAAAGAATATCTTCAGCTCTGTCTGGAGATTGTTCATGCAGGGGAGGTTCTGCGGGGGGAGAGAGAGAAAACTCGTGCCACCAAAAACGTTGCATTTCTCTTACAATTCATGGTTTTATACAGAGGTTCCACTGTACATGCCGTGAAATAGTTTCTAGCTGGTGTAAGTGAAACATAGTTCAGCACAGAGAGATAGTTTGTGTTTGTTGCCTCAGTGTGAGTACCGAACATTATTCACCATCTACACACACACACACACAGACAGACCTGTATCTGTTCCTCTATACTGCCTCCCTCCTCAGACTCTCTGGGGAAGGCAGGCACTGCTGGCTGCGTCTCCTTCAGAACGTTGATGGCACTGGTGAGGGTAGTGAGGTAGTAACCAGCCTCTCCGTTGAAGAGGGAGGGGTGGGCGAGGCCCCACATGTACTCCGCCTCGATCTCCGCCCGGGTGAAGCCAGACTGAACCAACACCCACACAAACAGTGGCAGAAAGTCTGCAGTGAGCGAAGGACAGGGGAGAGGTAGATCAGAGAGGAGAGGGAGGATAGGTAAATCAGAGAGGAGAGGTAGATCAGAGAGGAGAGGGAGGATAGGTAAATCAGAGAGGAGAGGTAGATCAGAGAGGAGAGGTAGATCAGAGAGGAGAGGGAGGAGAGGTAGATCAGAGAGGAGAGGTAGATCAGAGAGGAGAGGTAAATCAGAGAGGAGAGGTAGATCAGAGAGGAGAGGTAGATCAGAGAGGAGAGGGAGGAGAGGTAGATCAGAGAGGAGAGGTAGATCAGAGAGGAGAGGTAAATCAGAGAGGAGAGGTAGATCAGAGAGGAGAGGTAAATCAGAGAGGAGAGGTAGATCAGAGAGGAGAGAGAAAACAACGCTTGGCTTGCTTTGTAGTTACAGGTATAGTAGTGTATAGAAACACACATGGCCACGAGCTCCTCCCAAAACAGATTATGGTACACATAAGCACATGTGATGTGGGTGTATTAGTGTAGTGAACTATGCTATCAATGAGTATTGATATGGAATAATGTGATAGTGGTATACCATCAGCTCCCAAATCGTTCATTGATTTCTTGGGATTCTTTGAGTCTTTCACCTGCACAGACACAGGGAGACGAGAGATAGATATTTGTTTTTTCGAAACATAGCATTTCTTTGACTTTTAAAATTTTCACAGCTACAGAAGTATTCGGCTACTTTTTGAAGCAGAATCACAAAGGATTATAAATGAATAATGTTAGTGTGAGACATGGTTATTCTGTAGTGTGGGAGACATGAGTGCTACAGCTGTTCCTCTGCCCCTGACAAGTACACACTAGAGACCACGACATGTGTCCCCGGTCACTTCTGTGGGGTTGTCAGGGGCGACCCTGCAATTTGGGGTCATTGAGAGTTTACTTGTCACTAGGTTGTCGGGCAGTTGTCAGGGCTGTCCAACAAGAGATAGAGAGAGAGAGAGAAGACTTGTTCACTAACGTTCTCGTAGGTGAGTCTCACGGCCTCCAGTAAGAATTCCAGTTTGGAGATGGCACAGTAAGTCTTTGTCATCCGGCTGAAGATAGACCCAATCTCGGAGATGGCCTTGTCACTTGGCACAGTCAGGTTCTCCTGTGGGGAATCAATACTCAACTGACAGCTGCACCAAACAACACATATTCACCACCACTACGTACATGCATAGAAATAGAAATTAATCCCCCCCTCCTCCTCCTCCCCACTCACTCTTATCCCCATCTCCTGCGGCGTCCTGTTCTTCCCCTGGTGAACGGAGCGCTGGACCTGAAACAGAGACCCGCCCTCCATGAGGTGCTCCTCTATCCCCAGGTACACGTAGAGAGAGAGAGGGCCCAGGACACACTGCTGCAGCGAGGTCTCAACCACATGTTCAAAGTTGCTGCACGAATCCATGCCACTGTTGACCATGTCCCCGTGGTGGTTCTGTAGGAGGTAGTCGTGCATCTGGGTCATGAAGTTCCTGATCTGCGGGTGGAAACGATAGAGAGAGGGTAAAGTAAAGTGAATGCAAGCAAACATTGTTGAGTACAATTTCGTAACCTCGGTGTTGATGCCGATGACATGTGATTACAAAATGATGAACAAGAAGTGAAGTGAGCAACGTTTATGTACACAAGTCATAGAGACTGGGGGGAATCAACTAGAACACTTGGGCCTCCTATTTAGAGTACACGGTATTATAGTACGTGCCTCTGAGAGCAGCTTCTGGTAGGGCTCCTTGCTGCGGGCCTTGATGTCAGACACAAACTCTGCCACTTTCTGACTGAACTCCTGACTGGGATCAGCAGCCAGACTGCAGCAGTTGGGAGAGATATCTGATCATGATATGTAGAGGTGTTGGCAGACGGCTTACTCGACAATGAATTTCCTGACTTTCTTGCGAGGTTTTCTGTAAAACTTTGGCACTGATCAGAAAACAGAGATGGCCAGAGAAGAGAGAAGGGAGAGAGTTAAGAGGATCCATAACACTATAGTAAAAACCTCTGAATGCGGGACAACTGAGAGGTGTCCCGCATTCAGAAGTAATCTTATACACTAATGTTTTAGTATGGAGCAGAACTGTAAATAGAGAGATGTCCCTTACTCGGAAGATCCTTTTCCCCCGAACTCACGTTTCTTTGCCCAACCAATCTTCTTGGACTTTGACCTCTCCTTCCCTCCCCCCTCGCTACTGGTGCTGATCAGAAGTCCCCTCTCCGGTTCGCTGACTCCGCCCACCGACACACTGCCAACCGCGACCCCGTTGACCCTGGCCTCGGGTCCCGGGTCCAGTAACCTGTTCATCAGGTTTCTCGCTCCCTCCTCCTCTCCCTCCTCAGCCGCTTTCCGTCTTGTAGCCGCCAACTTCAACCTCAGCTCCTGGTCAAACTCATAGTGACCCTCACTACCAGGTCTGCAGGTGACAGTCATGTGATCTCACATGATGTCATGTGACGTAACACTTACTTTGGGGGTATGAGAGGGTGTAAAATTGTGTCCCCTGGAGGAGGGGGCGGGGGTCGGGACTTGTTTGAGAAAGTTGAATCAGAGGACGAGCGTTCTCGAGCTGGGACAAATGGAGCCTGAGAGAAAGACAAAACAGAGGAAGATGAAGAATTATGAGGTCAGAGACACATAAGAAACCCGGACCATTCTGCCGGTGGGTCGAGGAGGAAGGAGGGGTACTGGGGTGTGCGGAGGAACGGTGGGAGGATTAAAGGTTGAAGCCGAGGGTTTCGGTGGGCGGGTCGGGCGGGGTGGGCGGGGCGGAAGAGCAGGGGCGGAGTGTTCCCTCGCTGAACCCCCCGGTATCCTATTTCTGAAGGGAGGAGGAGGAGACCCTGTCGATAGGGCCAACGAAGAGGGATCTCCATCCTCAAACATCTTTACAATAGACGTGACCTTTCTCCTCTTCTTCCTCAGGTCCTCCGAACTCCACGACATCTGCCGTTGGAGCCGGGACTTCCCCTCAATTAACTCAGGCTCCTCCCCTTTCCCCTCCCTTTTCAGTCCAATCCTACGGTAGTTATGGTACAATTTTCTGGAGTCCATGTCGACCATACCGTCGACCTTACGGATGACTTTCTGTGCTTCCACTGGAGGAGGGAACACATCGTCTTCTAACAGAGTGGAGCCCCGAGGGGGCTTGGGGGGCGGTTGCTTTTTAAAACTCTCTCCGGGGGGCGGGGAGGGAGGAGGAGGGGTGGGGGAACGTGACGTTGAGCGTGAAATTCTCTCCTTCATGTCCTGAATGTAGTGAGACTGTTTCAGGGAGTCGATGAATATTTCCTCTCGGACCGAGTGTAGGTGTGGTTGAGGGGTGTGGTTGGAGGCGGGGCCAGGGGTGCGATGGGGCGGTACGAGGGGAGGAGGGGAGGAAGCGGGGGGAGAGACACTCAGATCGAACCCTTGCTGGCGGAACTCATTCAAATCTTCATCTTCATCAGAGGAATCTGTGTAGGGAAGAAGAATGAATTACTCACTACATATTAGCAACGTTCTTGTAATTCAGTGCGTCTGAGGTCTCTTACGTTATTCATTCACATCTGATGGGATTACATGTTGTACAACATATCTACTGCTAGGGACATGAGAGAGAGAAGTAATGTACACCTGACGATTCCTGATCAGGAATATCTGGTTTCTGGTCAGTCTCTGTGACTGGCTTGGCCAGGTAGCAAGGCATCCCTCCACTGTCAGTGAGGAGAAGGTGTGGGGAAGAGAAAATGAAAAGAAGACTGACAAGAGTGGCTTGCATTAGGGTGAGTTACTTAGTATGATAGCTTGCAAAACCGTGAGTGAGATATGTGAACGGAAGATAAACTTCCTGAACTGCAGCCATGCAGGGGAAGTGTGGGGATGAGAGAGTGCAGTAAGATGAGGGGGAGGACTAGACTGAAGCCAGCAAGCGTCTCATGTGACGTGTAGGGGTCAGGGAACCCAAGGAATACTACCTCACTCTAGCTCTTAGAAACTGGTCTAAGACTCCGAAATAATATAGTGTGTCAGCATTACGACAAAAAGTACAGACACTACATGTTTGTGACGTTGCTGAGCTGTGCAGAGGCCTCGAAGTATCAGGTGTGGAATACAATAGTGTGTGTGTGAGCGTGACTCCCCACCTTTTGTAGAAGCAGAAGTAGGCCAGAAGGTCGTAGATGGAGAGGAAAGGAAGATTCGATCCCTGGATGGTCAGAAACCCTGCGGAGAGGAGAAAGATCACATGCAGTCATGGACTATGTGTACATATTTTGGTAGAAATGCAAACACGAGTCTGTTAGCATTGGAGAATAAACACGTGTATCGCATCAAATGAATGGACTGCATCTGTAGATACAACTGCAGCTTCTCCCACTACAAGACATGTCTCACCCACAGGACCCCAAGCCCCTTTAATCATTTGACACTCTCTCTATACCCCACCATCTGTTGTACCAACAGACTGCCATGAATTGCTGCACACCAGCCCAGATCAGCTCCCTCTCAACCACCCACTTGGCTCTCACTCAGTTTGTTAAGACCACAAGGAATGCTCTCCGCTAGTCTTTGGTATCCACGACCTCCAAACACTACCAACACAGCCAGACAATCATCATAAATGTACATGTCCTAATCTCGTTCATTAGGCCAAGGCAAAATAGGGGATAGACCAGCAGCAAATGCTGCTGTGTCGACAGAGCGTAAAGACATACAGAGAAGATGAAAGGAGACCAGCGAAGGCTTCTACCATTACTGAGGTCTCGATGCTGCTATGGTAACTTGTGATGAGAGAGGGGGCTCACCCTGTTGATTGGCCTCAATTAGGAAGTGGGAGACAGCTGGGTCGTCTTTTGGGACTCTGACACTGAGGGCATAGCGAGCCTTCTGCGAGTTGCGGACTATGAACGTCTAATAACAGAGAAAGAAATAATAACATACGTAGCAACTGACACCTTAAAAATCACGACACAATATTATATAATATCCTAAACTCACTCCAATAGGTCTGTCGAAGAGTGAAGCTATAGCTAAGATCAGACAGAGATATAAAATAATAATAAAGACAATCACGGTATTATTAGCAGGGGCTTACCCTCCTGACGAGTGAGGTGGGGACAGAGCCACACCCCCTCGTTCTGACGGAGGTAAAGGGAGGCGGTGCTGGGGTTAAAGACTCCCTCCAGCTGGGCCTGGGCTCGGGAGGTCCGGCGAGGAGCCAGCGTGATACCTGTCCTGGACCCTGACCCCGAGCTACCTGCACTGACTGCAGACAAAAGAAACGGCGGGTCACAAAAGAGGGGGACAAAGCCGCTGCAGCGTTGACAACGTATGTCTCCATAATACACTCGGTAAACATTTGGGTTGCCGGAGAAATAAACATGTATGAATAAGGTCAAAACAAGAAGGGTTAACTCCAAAACAAGAAGGGTTAACTCAAAAACAAGAAGGGTTAGCTCCAAAACACACCCACAACCACGGCAATAACAGAACTACAGGGTTGAGAATGCAGTTTGATAATAAGGGTTTTTCTACTGTCCCACAAAAAACTCTACATTGGGAGTTTTATCAAACGAAGATGAAAATAATCGGCTCGAAATGAGCTAAAGTCAATGTGAGGAAAATTAAAACACATGAGCCGACTGACTAGTGGTTGTATGTAGGTTATTTGGGGTGCAGTAGCTACTGAGAAGAGGGCTCACTGATGCTGTTGCGGGTGGTCGACGATGCATATTTGCCAGAGCCGCCTCCTTCACACCTGTGCGTATGTTGAAACGGAATTACCAGCAAATTGCAGACAGCAAGAACAACAAAAGAGAGAGAGGAAACCGTGGTTGGTCTGTGGAGTTGGGAGTGCTGACCCCTCACCCTTCTCCCATCTTACCAGACACAACACGGCCATTGGAAGCACCGGCTAAGGCTATCGGGTGTGGCATTGGACACATTGGCATGGGATTAACCAGCTTTGGAGCTCATAATACTTCAAGATAGGGCCTTAGACTCGCTGCAGCGGTAAACTAAATGCGACTGGGGCTCACACAGTGCTCCGTCTGAAGTGGACCTCCTGGTAGTCCTTGAGACGCCGCTTGTTGTGGGCGAGAGCCTTGACGGAGAGGGGATAAGCCAGATCAGACGTGATTTAGACCGCGATTGCTCGGCCGGGAGGGCTGGGTTACCTTGTGATAGTTCCCCTCCCCCGCCATCGCCGCCTTGAAGTGATCTTCTCTACCAGATTCCCTAGAGATGCACCTTTTCCAGCTTCTACTGCCGACTTGTGCTCATTTTGCTGACAAAACGCTGTTGTGATTGCGCATGCGCAGTAGACAATTTACTTACGTGTGCAATAATTAATTGCGTGACGTCATTACGACCGTGCGCCAAACTACAAAGTTGGCCAGCTCGAATTTTGACCCGAAAGGGAAGACTTGCAACACTCTACGGACCAGTGTACGGTGAAACGATATATTGTCTGCAGATCGAGACACGCCTCGCAGCCTGCATTTCCCTCCTGGCCGCTGCACTGCCGACGTCACCAAATCCGCACTTTACTTGGCTTCCAGGAACCCAGCAGGATGGCAACCAGCAGCCTCGTTCGGGCGCCCCCTACCAGCAGCAGCAATCCGAGTAATAAAGCTCGTCATGTGAAGCGCTCTCACTCGCTGTTGATGCACAGCAAACCGCCGCCCGTTGGAAAAGAGCGCGCGTCGTCGTTGAAACGAGAACAGTCGCTGAAGGGACCTCGAGATCACTACACTTTGCATCTGGTGAGCTGTTTTATAACTATCTTGTAGTCTGTACAGAGGTAGGCAACAAGATCTGGTTCTACTGGACCAGATCCTGCATTGGGCAGTGTTTGCATGAGCTGGTGAGATTCAAACTGTCTCCAAGATTTGAATTTTGGGTGGAGGTTCCGCCAAGTTTACTTTGTGGTTGAAACTAGTAGTACTATAAACTGACAGGCTGCAGCTACTAGACCACCCCGCCCCCTCTCTGTCTTTCCCCTGCAGCGATCGCCGATCGACATGTTCCGCGGAGGTCAGAGACGCACGAAGAAGCGCGGAAAGCCAGTGGAAGACTCGACCTACGAGCGCCCGTCCAGCCCGCTGCTCGGGTTCGACAGCCCCCTGCAGACCCGGCGTGGCCGAATGGTGCACGCCAAGTCGTGTGACATGACTCCGCTGAGGCTCCGTCTCAACAGCGTGCAGACGGAGCCCGACGCACAGAGCAACAGCTCCGACGAGTCGTGGAACGTGGCCGCAGTGGAGCTCGGGCACGAGACCCCGTCTTCTTGTCAGGTCAGTTTTGACAGACCACAATAGATCAAACCATGTTCTTTGTTTCGGCTGGAGTGTGTTTATTCTGGCTCATAATGGGCTAGCTGACCATGTAGTGTACCTGTGCTGTAGCTAACACCACTGAGTGATAGAGCATGAGTAAGATGTTAGGAATGGTTGCCAAGATGGAGAGAAAAACAGTGTAGAATTTGCTAGTAATGGAGTGAGAAGTGAGCCGCTAACACCGTCTCAATTGACTGTGGTAACGTCCCTATCAAGTGACAGTTGGCATAAGGAGAGAGGTTGTGTTTATTACTAGTATATAGTTGTGTGGGAGACATGTCTATATAGCTCTGTGTACCTGAGGTCCCAGGAGGGAGGGCTGCTGAGTTGCACCTTCTCTCTATGGCTCTATTGAGTATCGTATTTTGGGTTACTATGGTGCCCAGACTCCTACCCTCCCCTCCTCCCTTCCTCTCATCTGTGACCTTTGTTTGTCTCGATGTCTGTCACTCACTCAGCACCTCTTCACTCCCTCAGTAACAGAGGTAGTGGGTGGAAACATTCTCATGAGTTAATTCATTTAACTTGGACACAAACACCTCTCTTCTCTTTCCCTGTGGTCACAGATTGCTCAGCTCAACAGCTCACCAACCTCCACTCGGCGAGGAAAAGTGTGGACCCTGGATCGCTACACATCTCATCTCTCTCCCTCCTACAACACGGACTCTTCTACCACCACCAGCAGATCTCAAAGCCCAGGTATATTGTGCCAGTGTATCCACTGGGCCTCTCTTTGTGTCGTACCAGTAATGCATGCTCCTGGTCTGAAAACCTTATCTTCTTACTGTGCATTGAGCAGCAATGGAGCGTGAAGTCATGAAAAGCTTCAAGGACAGATTCTCTCCTTCCTCTCTAATATTATCATAGTCCAATTTGTGTGGGGGTTTTTAGTCCCCTCCCTCAACAGCTGTCCCTTTGCACAGCACCCCAATCAATCAGCACTTCTTGTGTGTGTAGGAGTCTCCTGAGTGTCTGACAACTTCAGAGGATATTTGGAAATCTAATTTTCAAGATTGGTCGAAACTCGATCCCCTGCACTCTAGGCCAATGTACATCCTCCCCCAGGCTACCGATACACGTACCTACAGCCTCGTTTGCTACTTTGCTGCCTCAAGAACGTCTCTGCTTTGCTGATACAGTGGCTTGCATGCATATGTACCTATACAGGTGTATAGGTACATAAGTCACTGGCAGGCTCGCACTGAAGTGACACCAATCTACGTATAGCTCTGACTAGAGTTCTGAGCCTCTGCAGTATAATTACCTAGAGCTAGTTGGCTCACTGCTACTGAGAGACTCTGGAAAAACTCCAAATTTGGCCTCTAGTGTACACTGAAGTTAGACTGAAATTGGTTTAGTTGCCAGTAGGATTTTGGTCCGATGTTCCGTTGTTGTCTGTTGATGTCTCAGTTGCTGAGTTTGTGACCAAAACTTTGTTAAATTTGTTAGATTTATGGTCTGGTAGTCCTGTTGATGTGGTTAGTGACCCATTGTAAACTTGTTAGCAATGCAACTATGTCACAATCGTCTCTCTCATTTTTCAGCGTACCCCTCCTCCCTCTCCGGCCGACCGACCCCTGACATTCCCTTCACTCCCCTCATACCCGACATCTCCGTGTTGGTGGCCACACCCCCTGACAGCAGCCCGAATCTGAGGCTCCAACTGTTGCGTAACAAACGCATCTGTCACTCCACCTCAGCTCTCTACTGTAACACCTCCCAAGGTTAATATATGTACAGTGCATGCATCATACCACATAATGGACCATGTACATTTGTTCACACTTGATCACAGAGCGCCCCCCATTCAGTGAGTCTTAGTTGTTATGTTTCATGCAGTCAATGTGGACAAGGGAGAACTTAAATCGTTACAACATCTGGTTTTATAGTTCACAACTCCAGTCTCTGTTCAGTGGTGGTGAAAGAGACATGGTGTTTTGTTGTAGTGGAGGGTGGGCGGGGTTTTGGTAGCTATAGAGCTGGGCTTTCAATTTCACGGGGCCTCTGGCGTTCATCCCTGTCATCACATGGCTAGACAGACTACACGCTGGGTTGCTAATGTGTTTGGTTCAGCTTTGTTCCGGCTGCTATTCATTGTCACCTCCAAACACATGAATCCTCCTCCTCCCCATGTCCTGTGGGAACAGCCACTGCTCTTCGCTGATGATGCGATTCAAATTCCGCTAACGATATTCACGGTCCCCACGGGCCCTTGCCTGTCCAAGCTGCAACTAATGGGAGCAGTGAATAGCCACAGTTGGAGCCAGGCGTCTGCTAGCTTATAACTACACCAACTGCCCTCCGTTTACTCTATGTTTTACTCCTGCGTCGGTGGGCTATTCATGGCCACCGACACTGGATATATTGGCAGAAGATGGCGCGTAAGAAGAGAACGGGTGACGTTACAGCTCGGGTTCCTGCCCGCAGCTGGTTATTAGGATGAAAATCCATGTTTAAGAGGGGAACATATGGAACCTGTGTGTGTGAATTTGTTAGACCTCACACTGTTAATGTATCAGACATAATAGAGATCTGGTGATAGGGAAAACATGTTGGAGTTGTTCTATTTGTGTGTGGTAGTGTGGTTTGTGATACCTAGTTCCCTCAGCCGAATGATATGCTGTAACTGAACAGATCATCTTGTGTATTGCACACCTTCTGCACCATTAACCTTCAGTGCAACACCTCTCTCTCTCTTCCCTCTCCCTCCCTCTCCCTCCCTCCCCAAGCCACCGACAGGAGCGAGCAGATTCTCCAGGAGCTGATCAACACAGAGCGGCGCTACCTCTCAAACCTCGACACACTACTCAACACTCTCCTGCCGGCCATGGAAGACTTTGTGTCCCCACGCGACCTCCGCCTCCTCTTCCCCTGCCAGCTGGAACCCCTCCTAGAGTGCCACAAGGGACTCCTCGGACAATTCAAGGATCGGATTGTCTCGGATTCAGAGAGCCATGGCATGGTTGGAGACATATTCCAGCAGCTGTGCTCCAGAGAAGCAGGGAATGTGAGTCTGATTAATGCAGTTAGTGTGTGGCTTTGTCAGAGTGTTGATTGGAGGAAGATTCAAGTGTTTTGCCTGTTGTGCTGGGTTTAAACTTTCCAAGTGGGGAATGTGACTGCCTAATTTGGTTAGTTAGCACCTCTGTGGTTGTCAGGGGAGAGGGTCCAGTGGCTATTAGTGTGTTGATTAACAGGTAGCTGCATGGTGTGTGGCTCCCAGTCCCAAGGCAGTTGTGAATGGAGGGAGTAGCAGCAGGCAGTGTGGGAGGGTCTCAATGTGTGACAACACTCCAATGTGGTACACAATGGCTGGCACCCAGTGACAGGAGAAGTCTGATGTGTCTGGGCTGTATACCTGCTGGCTTTCAGTTAGCAATCTCCCTGCATATGGCACCTGTTCTGGTTGAGTGAGTGGGCTAATAGGCTGTGGAGGAGGCACACAACAGTAGCTCTGCCGAATGAGATTTGCTCCCTGGAGATCACTGACACTAACCGCACAACTGGTACCACAATTCCCCACCAAACCTTGTCACCCCATGCACAAGCAATGAAATATGAATTTTGTTCATACCAACTGAATTGAAGGGAAGAAGAAGTAAATAGAAGGAATGGTACCTTACATGAAACACACAAGGCACACACACACACACAAGGCACATGTCTCTGTGGATTATTAGATTCAGGTGAAAGAATGAGGTGGAGGCAATTGCAAATTAGTTTGGCTGGCAGTGGTGATATATTCATGAGGTGAATATCCTCCCACCTTTACCCCTTACACATCAATACATCGTTGACTTCCTCTATTCATGCTTCCCTACCGAAATTGGGAGTTTCTTGTTATGGCTATAGCTCCGCTGTACGTGAGAAAATTGTAGGAGCTGCTTGCTTCCGTTCAACTGACATTGTGATTTCCCCTCGACCTTCCCATTGAGACGTAACGAGTTTGTCATTTCCTCTCCACTTCCTCTGTTACACAAGGACTTCCTCTTGCCGTGAATGTGTGACATTGGGTCACTAAGTTCACTCCGTCACTCTACACCACTGTCCGCGGTTCATCGAGTAGGACTAAGTACAGGAACATGCCTCGCGATCGCAGGCAATTGATGGCCGCCGGCGGTCTCTGGGGAATAAACAAATCTCATCACAGAGACACACCTTCCTGACACCACTTCCGTACTGCGTGGGTATTGGGTATACAATATGCCAACTAGTGTCAACTGGTATCTTTATTACAAAATGCCATGCACTCCTTCACCATTTACCGGCAGGAACGTACATACCTTTTGATTATATATAGCATATTGCACAACGAGGTACTGTATGTGAGTGAAGCCCTTCCCCGTGCCATAAGCAATATTATGTCTTTATGTACATATGGTCCGAGGGAGTGTTGTTGTACATAACCTAGTGATTCACTGTTGTGCAGCTGGCAAGTTTCATCACACTCTCCTCTCTCTGTATACACTAATAGCTTACTTAATTACAAGCCATTTCAATCTTCAAATTGTTTCACACCCGCTGCCTTCGTATGAGTGTGTATCTCACTCTGTTATAATATAATTTCTTTCAGTATTTCTCTAATTGTTTCACACACTCTCACTCTCTCTATACAAGTATTGTCTCCCTATATGTTATTATGTATCGATGTAATGATTGAGCTCATGGATGTTCTCTTCTCTTTCTCCCGTTGCACAGTGCGAGTTCTTTGAGATGTACAGCGCCTACATGAAGGAGTTCAAGGTCGCCATGAAGACCCTGGCCAAGTACGAGCATTCCTCCCAGGCCTTTCGTCAGGAGCTGCGCAGCCAGCAGGCCGAGTGTGACGGTCTGTCTCTCTCCGCATTCCTCCTCACTCCTGTCCAGAGACTCCCGCGATACGAGCTCCTCCTCAAGGTCAGTCTGTCAGAGCTCCTCTGGGTGAAGCCCCTCAAAAAAAGAAGTCTGACAAAATGAAGTCCGTTCTTTTTGCTGTGCATAGCTGATTAGCTCTGGGATGTTTCTAGGAAAATTACATGCCTGGAATTTTTTCTTGGAATTTTAAAATTAAAATCTCTGCCTCTCCTTTCTTCTCTCAGGATCTACTGAAGCAGGCTCTGGACAACAGAGACAGTCCTTACCTGAAGGAGGCAATTGACCTTCTTCACGAGGAGCTCATCAGATTGAACTCGTCGATCAAGTCGTGCGAGCTGGCCTGCTCAGTGGCAAGGATCCGCAACAACGGTCGGAGGTCAGGGTCCATTCGCAGACTCAGCACTCGCGGGAGGCTGGCCGGGAAGCAGCTGGCCAAGCAGCTCATGAAGTAAGTCACATGACAATCACATGTACGCCACAAGCAAAGCAGAGCAAACAACACAACAACACCCATTTCTCCCAGGAAAAAAGAGCCTCCCTGTGTGGTATTCAAACCCACCACATTCTTTAGTATGACAATCACCCGTGAAGTCATACTTCTAGTCCTTAAACTGAAACATTATCCCTTTCTCTGCAGGCACCTGTCGGCTGTGAGTGTGGAAGACCTCAGTGGAGGTGAACCAAGGCCCGTCAACTCTGAGATGCAGCGACCCATCTCAGCCACCAAGAAGACAATGTCGGTGAGCGAGATTCGAGTGAGGAAGAGGAGAGGGCTGTACACGTCGGCAGAGAACCTCCCCGGTGCGGGCCAGCGGGTGGGGGAGGGCTCCGGCGGGCTCCGGCGGCCAATGAGCTCCATGGAGCGGACGTCCAGCTGCATCGACCTGGTGACAGATTACGACAAGTTCCCGGAGAAGAAGAGATTCGTGAGTAGACCCTATTATTACCCACCATTCCCAGAATGTATGTAAACTAACACTCCCTTTGAACTGAAAGCTGCATGTCTCAGTTACCATGAAGACTCCCAAAGAACGGAAGTAATGTTGTTTACGTGCAATGGAGAGTAATGCTGTTTAGGGGCAATGGAGAGTAATGCTGTTTACGTGCAATGGAGAGTAATGTTGTTTAGGGGCAATGGAGAGAAATGTTGTTTACGTGCAATGGAGAGTAATGTTGTTTACGTGCAATGGAGAGTAATGCTGTTTAGGGGCAATGGAGAGTAATGCTGTTTACGTGCAATGGAGAGTAATGCTGTTTAGGGGCAATGGAGAGTAATGTTGTTTAGGGGCAATGGAGAGTAATGTTGTTTAGGGGCAATGGAGAGTAATGTTGTTTAGGGGCAATGGAGAGAAATGTTGTTTAGGGGCAATGGAGAGAAATGTTGTTTAGGGGCAATGGAGAGTAATGTTGTTTAGGGGCAATGGAGAGTAATGTTGTTTAGGGGCAATGGAGAGTAATGTTGTTTAGGGGCAATGGAGAGTAATGTTGTTTAGGGGCAATGGAGAGTAATGTTGTTTAGGGGCAATGGAGAGTAATGTTGTTTAGGGGCAATGGAGAGTAATGCTGTTTAGGGGCAATGGAGAGTAATGTGTTTAGGTGCAATGGAGAGTAATGTTGTTTAGGGGCAATGGAGAGTAATGTTGTTTAGGGGCAATGGAGAGTAATGTTGTTTAGGGGCAATGGAGAGTAATGTTGTTTAGGGGCAATGGAGAGTAATGTTGTTTAGGGGCAATGGAGAGAAATGTTGTTTAGGGGCAATGGAGAGTAATGTTGTTTAGGGGCAATGGAGAGTAATGTTGTTTAGGGGCAATGGAGAGTAATGTTGTTTAGGGGCAATGGAGAGTAATGTTGTTTACATGCAATGGAGAGTAATGTTGTTTAGGGCATGGAGAGTAATGTTGTTTAGGGGCAAGAGAGTAATGTTGTTTGGGGCAATGGAGAGTAATGTTGTTTAGGGGCAATGGAGAGTAATGTTGTTTAGGGGCAATGGAGAGTAATGTTGTTTAGGGGCAATGGAGAGTAATGTTGTTTAGGGGCAATGGAGAGTAATGTTGTTTAGGGGCAATGGAGAGTAATGTTGTTTAGGGGCAATGGAGAGAAATGCATGGAAGCCTCAGTTAGTGGAAAATATAATCTATTGCTACCGTAACTAGCATCATTACAAAAATTCCTCGGTAAAGGGCTTTCTGTGTTTACCAGCGATTGATCCTTCCCACAGTCCCAGCCTGTCTGGCTCATGGAGAAGATTGAGAGCCTGCCCAACAGCCCAGAACCCAGCAGTCCCTGTTCCATTCTGCCAAGGTCTGAGACCGAGGACGGTGCTGTTCCGTCCGCATCCCGTGCCTCCATCTGCTCTGTTGCCTCCTCCACCTCAGGTGAGAACTCAGGTGAGCCTCAGGACAGGCTTTCAGGACAGGCTTTCAGGACACCCCAGTACCACTCGCATATAATTATGCAGTGAAACAAGACACCTCTCTACAAAGAACCGCCCCATACTGATACACCTTCGAATAAGAGACCTGAATAAAGGACGTCACTTTTGTTGTCAAAGTTTATGAATCTGTTCTCTTCGTTTCAGGAATAGGGTCTTCAAATTCTCAAGTGGAACTGGATTCGACACTGACCCTCACACCGTCCCGACCCTCCTCTCCCTTCACTCCCCAACCCTCTCCCTCCCCAGAGGATCACGACTCCCCACTCTCCCTCGAGAGCACACCCACCAATCCCCCAACTCCCACACACACCACTGTCGCCATGCCAACCCAGCCACAAGCTGCCTCGGCAGCTACGATGCCCCATCGACCAATCATCGTACCCCGCAGAACTGGGCCGAGGGATCCGTCGTCAGCTCAGAGGAAGTGGAGGAAAAGAATATCGTGGGCTGGGAACTTTGTCATGCCTCGCATCATCAAAAAGAAAGCTAGGTATGTTGGTGGAGCGAGCATGGAGCACATCTTAGAGGGTGTCAGAGTATTTCGCAGTTACAAGGATTGTAGAACATAGTTTATTTTTCGATTTAGTGACTGCGTTGGGTGCAACTTTACCAAGAAAACAAAGAGAGAGGTCTTTGGCAAAAATGTGCAATTTAGACTAATAATTGTTAGTCCAACTGGCTCCTTGCCATAGATTTGTAACGAGATCTTAGCATAGATTGTAGCTACATTACGTCTCTCCCTCCCTCTCCCAGTGTCCCAGATCTGGCCACCACCAGCAGCAAGATGACTGGCAATGACATTAGCCTCCCGATCAACTTCCGCCACATCCAACATGGCTTCAACACTACTGCCTCCACTCCCTCCCTCACACCCTCACCCAGCAGCTAGGCCACACCCACTGGTTGACAGTCAAAACTGTAATCCTCATATTTTTCATTGAATGATGCACTATTCTCTTTTTTCGCACATTTTGAATCCTGTCTCATTATTTCATGTTCCAACGGTATTTATTGTCGTTAATTTTGCCACATGTAAATTCAGATTATTATGAAAAATTGAAAGCGAAAGAAGAATATATATATAGAATGGATAAGATAGACATTGATGTGTGGGTAAATATATACAAAGCCCCCATACTAAGTACTACCGTACTTAGTGATACAGCCATAGGATTGAAAGTCAGATGTCGTAATCGGTGTGGTCCAAAGGTCGCATGCCTCGTGACCTCAAGAGCTGCTCTCGTCTCTTCCTCTTCTCCTCCCTCTTCTCCGTGACCACACGCTGGGCCTCCAGGATCTCGTCAATGGAGACTCTCTCCAGTTCCTGTCTTCCCTCCAATTCCGGGTCCTGTGTGTGGGAGAGGTGGGTCACCGATGATTGATTTGGGGAGGGACGACTCACTATCTCCCCACAGAGAGCGACGTTCTCTCCACGGATGAGGTATATTCCACGAGGAATGTCTCCAAACTGTTTTCCCACGTGGATCCGTTCCACAGTGTGCTGCATGAGAAGATTGGCTTTGGAAAAAGATAAGGAAAGAGTAAGTGTTACTCTATACTGCGAAGAACCTCAGAGCTAACCAAATTGGTCCACACTACGGAGGTATCCGATGAGAGTCCTCCCATCTCTCAGGACGACGAGGAGCCGCTCTGGAGAGAAGAAGTGAGTAGATCTAGCACGGTCTGCCGAAACAGGGCGACGTCAGCTCTATATAAACATACTGTACAGTTACTCTGGCTCCGAGCTCACTGTCAATCTCTTGCACTAGGCTCGCCGTGCCTGGTAGATACGTGTGGCTTGTCGAAGACTCCCTTTCCTCCATGTGTAATTACCCCTAATTGAAGCACACCTATTTCTAATCAAAGCGCACCAACAAATTGCCCACCACCCAACTGCCGAATGGCGAGTAAAGAGAAAACAGCGAGTCTCCTGTCGGAGCTGGGCGTGGAGGATCTCTACGGCTTTCTCGGACTCAAACCAGACAGCACAGAGAAAGAAGTAAGTAAACGACAGCACTCTTGTGAAAGGCGCACAGTTCAATATTTCATTCTGTCCTCAGATCACTAGAGCCTACAGAAAAAAGGCTCTGAAGTACCATCCCGACAAGAACCCCGACGACCCTAATGCTGGTATGTGTTCACCTACTTTCATACTTTCACAACCTGACACAGAGCACCCTCGACAGCTGAGATGTTCCAGAAGCTGTCCAAAGTGCTGACGGTTCTAACGGACCCCATGGCCAGAGCTAGCTACGACCGGTGGCTGAAGGCCAAGCAGGTGGCGCAGCGGAGACACCAGGAGCTCAACGCAAAGAGACGTAAGCTGAAAGAGCAGCTGGAGCAGAGGGAGAGCCAGCAGAGCAGTGTCTCAGAGGTTGCCAGTGAGAGAGAGGCAGCGGCCAGCATGCAGAGAGAGGTATGTTGCCTTCTCCTATCTTGCAGTATGTACCTCTCAATGGCTGTGTGTATAGATAGAGAGGTTGAGGGAGGAGAGCCAGCGAAGGATCCAGGAACAGACAGAGCTACTGAGGCAGCAGATGGCTAGAGGAGGTACGTCTCTCTACAGCATGTCTTTCTCAACCTCACTCTCCAATAGAGTAATACTGATATTCACACACTGCAGTATCGCCAGCAGAGGAGGATGAGGAAGGTGATGAAATGCCCACTCTGAAGGTGACGTGGAAAGCAAAGAAGTCAGATATTAGTAACGGAGGCTACGATCAGGCTCTGCTGCAGGGGCTCTTCTCTTGCTACGGTCCTCTCGACCACATCCTGATCTCCGGGAAGAAGAAAGGAAAGGCTCTTGTGTCCTTCCACTCTGGCCACGATGCTGTGAGCTAACCTCTGTCTTCCCACCCTCCATTACACACTCATTCTCTCTATTCTCTAAGCAGAGTCAATATAGTTGTGCTTCTGACAACTCCTTTTCTTCTACCCTCTCTTTCCCTTTGTGATTGTGCAGGGATCAGCAGTGGAGAAAGAGAGGGGTATGCCAGCATGCCCTCTAACTGTATCCTGGGTGTGTGGCCAGCCCAAGACACAAATTACTAAGAGGGAGGAGAGGGAGAGGAGGGAGGAGAGGGAAGGAAGTGTGGATGGGAGGGAGGGAGCAGTAACCATGGAAGAAGTAGGAGGAGGGGAAGACAGAGACTATGAGAGTATAGTGCTGATGAAACTGCGACAGGCAGAGGAGAGAAAGAGATTGTGTGAAGAGCTGGCCAACTCGGCCGACACTTAACACTCCATCACTTGTTCATCTTGCATTTCAATACATTAACATCATTCTGTATATTACATCTCTGTTCATACATGAATAAAAAGTTCTTCTGTTCAGCATTTGCAGCTTTCAACCTGAACAACAACAGAACAATTGCAGACTTGAAATAGTCGTAGAGTATGCAAACTGGACCTAGTAGAGACAGGTAGGAACTCACTAACCTCTCCAACTTTGTCAATGCAGCGAGCAATGAGAGCAGTCCAGCCAGTCTGATGACTGAGGGGAGAGAGAGAGAAGACATTAACTACCAGGAGAGAGAAGTCACAAGGGACTCACCTGGCTCCACATCCTTTCCCAGAGTCCCCATTGAAATACTCGTAGAACAGCACCAGATCCTTCCAGTGAGGGTCAGAGGCGTAGCGAGGGTCGGCTCCGTGGCACGGCCGTCGACCACTCTCGGACGAGGGGACGAAGAGAGAGTTGACTCTGCGGCAGAGCTCGTGGCTGACCTGGAGGAGGTTCATCTGAACCCCCGACCCCGTCGGACACTCCACCTTCAGATCATCGCCGTAGAAATAGTAGTAGCGCTCCAGAGTCTCAATGATCAGGAAGTTGACTGTGGGTGAGCAGGCAGACACAACACTAAAATGTCTACGACACTCAGAGCAACATAGTTGGATTCGAACCACTGACACTGCTTTATAGTCACAACACCGTTCTTCCTAACACCCGTGCTAGGTAGCAAAGAGCGCCGCCACTAATGCCCAGGTATCAGTATAGAAGCAAAGCCAGATAGCTAGAAACACTGAGCTCAGTTTGTCATTCAGCTCACCGCAGAGCCAGATGGGGCCTCGCCAGTTGCTGTTGCCTCCAAAGACGTAAGTGTTGCTCTCTCCAGGAACATAGGACACCTCGTGGTGCTCGCCTCCCACGTCCATTGTGAATGGCTGCTTCTCGTGGATCTGGAGTGGGAGGAAACACCGACTGATTCGTCTCTTTACCTCTCCCCCACTCCCTACCCCTTTCATCATCATCACTTTCCTTCCCACTTTCTGATGTTACTGCTAGGCCTAGGTCAATGATGCTTAAAGTTACTGTAGAAGGGAGAAAGTCCCAGCTTTTTCTAATGTCAGGACCCAGTCAGGAATCAAGCTAAAGAACTGGTCGAGCAGCAGTCCAGAGCTCCCTCCCGTGTGTGTATGTGTGTCGTCAGACCTTGGAGAGAGAGCGTATGCCGAATTCGGAGAGGAACTCGTCCTCGTCCAGCATGTAGCGGAGGACCTTCAGCAGTCTCTCCTGGCTGGGGATGGCCAACAGGTGGCAGAACTCCCCATCTTTCAGGGTGTCCAGGTAGGAGATCTAGACAGAACATACATAGCTAGTCACAGAAGTCTGGAGAGAGAGACAGAGAGAGAGACGGGGGCCCACTTGTTTAGCAATGTCCTGTCTGTTGTCGAGGAACCACTGCAGCCTCTTCCGGAACCCTGGCAGTTTCTTGATGACCTCGTCCTCCAGTACCAGGCAGGCATAGAGAGGGATGAGACCTACCATCGACTTGATCTTCATCGGAAAACTCCTCCCATCTGGCAGCCTGGGTGTGTATAGCAGGTGGAGGGAGAGAGAGAAGTTAAGTAAGACACTATTTAGGGGGGAAATTAGCCAACTAAATGGAAGCTGCTTGTGGCCTTCAGCGCCTTACAAAATGCAAATGTGAGGTGCACAGGAGGTGGAGAGGAGGAGAGAGAGTGAGGGAAGGTAAGGATTCACCGCAGGTGGTCGTAGTAGAAGCCGTCCTCCTCATTCCACAGCCCCTGTCCCTCCCCCAGCTGATTCATGGCGTCCACAATCATCACGAAATGTTCAAAGAACTTGGAGGCCATGTCCTCAAAGACTGGGTCGTGGAGAGACAGCTCCAGAGCTATGTCTAACATCACAGCACAGTAGAAGGCCATCCACGCCGTCCCGTCTGCCTGCTCCAGAACTCCGCCCGTGGGGAGGGGCCTGGAGCGGTCAAATATACCTGAACAAATACGGAGAGAGAGAGAGAGAGAGGTTAAAATAGTGGGAAAATGGAGGGTCGAGTATTTTCGAACCAGTAACTGACCGATGTTATCGAGACCAAGAAAGCCTCCAGTGAATATGTTCTTTCCACTTGGATCCTTTCGGTTCACCCACCTGCACAGAGATCAGAGATCAGAGACAGTTAGACTTTTTGAGTCAATTTCGCAAGTTGCGTAGATGATGTAGAAACACCTTGTTCTCTGACTAAAGGAGGCTCCAACATTTATCCCAGGTATATATAGCTGACTCTCTACCACGTACCAGTTGAAGTTGAGGATGAGTTTCATGAAGCAGCTCTTGAGGAATGGTACGTCTCTCTCTCCCCGTGGAGCTGTCATCTTGTACACCCGGAACACTGCCCAGGCATGCACCGGGGGGTTCACGTCACTGAACTGGAACTCATAGGCTGGAGGAAAAAGACTCTATGATGTGACTTTATAGAGAGCTATTTCTCTACCAAGCCAACCAACCACCCTGAATACCTTGACTACATGTATCTGGATAATGCAGTGCTAAAAACCACTCGGAGTGACAGTAAAAAGGGAGTCGTATATAGGTCTAAAGAAACTGAGGAAGCAAGGCACATATACCTACCAGGGATCTGTCCGTTGGGTGCCATGTACCACTCTCTCAGGAAGAGGACCAGCTGCTCCTTGGCAAACTCAGGGTCCACTTTGGCAAACGGCAACATGTGAAAGGCAAGGTCCCAAGACGCATACTGGGAGTCAAGAGAAAGAGGGAGAGACATTCCATCGTTTCTTTGAAGGTCTGTTTTAAGGTATCGTGGAACAAAGTACTAATGCCTACAATAGATTTCGTTTCCGACGAGTAACCTTTTGTTGTTTAACCCTCTTCTTACCCAGGGGTACTCCCACTTGTCAGGCATGGAGATGACGTCTCTGTTGAAGAGGTGGCGCCACTCCTGAGCGTTGCGACCCCATTTGCGAGACTCAGGTGGTTTTGGCTGGTCCGGATCTCCATCGACCCAGGACTCAACGACGTAGTGGTAGAATTGCTTCGACCAAAGAAGCCCTACACACACCAGGGAGGGGACGAGGGGACGGAAGTGAAGGAGGGAGTAAACAATGTGTAGACATTGGTATGTCTTGCAGGTATTTGGTGGAGTAGCTACATATAATGTGTCTCAAGTTACAGTAATGTGAGAGTGTTTATGTGAACAGGGTGGTGTAGAGAGTTCAGGGCTGACCAGCGTATGCCTGTCTGGAGATGAGTTGTTGCTGAGGTCCAAAGTCATAGGAGCTGATGCTGGTATAGAAATCATCGGCCTCCTCTCGTCGTGCCTGGAACACCTCCCTGAACTCCTCCCCGAATGGGTTCCCCTTTGGCTGGCTCTCGTCATCTGTGATCCTCAGATAAACGCTCCTCTCTTCCCCTGCAGGCACCTCCAGGAGATAGTGGGGAGACACCTTTGTGCCCCTGCGATTAGGATTAATTGCCTCCTCTTCCTTCTGAATGAGGTAGCTGGACAGACAGAAATATACAGGGTGGACTAGTAAGTGGAAGAACGTTTGGGATTGGCTCACCGGTGGAAGGCATCCTTGGTGTACGGAGTGTACTGCTCCACTCCATGCAGGGCCAGTGAGTTGGTCTCATTCTCAGTCCAGAGGAGAGAGGGCTGCTGGCCGTCGGGACCTGGCCCCACGAAGAAATGACTGACTCCCAGCGTCTCGTGGCTCCCCCTCACATGCCCCTCCCCCACCTCCTTCAGGAGAGGCTTCCTCGTACACCCCTCGTGCTTGCAGCCCCAGATCCACGTGTTTCGGTACCACAGTGTCGGGAGTAGGTGGAGCTTCGCGGCCTCGGGTCCTCGGTTTGCCACGGTTATCTTCACCAAGATGTCGTTGGGACCGGCCTTGGCGTACTCGGCAAACACATCCCAGTACCTTCCCTCGTCGAAAACCCCGGTGTCCTCCAATTCGTACTCTGGCTCTGAGACTCCGCGTCGTTTGTTTTCGTCCACGAGCTGGGCATAGGGAAACGGTGCCTGCGGATACTTGTAGAGGGCCTTCATGTAGGAGTGGGTGGGGGTGGAGTCCAGATAGTAGTAGCACTCCTTGGGGTCCTCGCCGTGGTTCCCCTCGGGCCCCGTGAGACCGAATATCCTCTCCTTGAGGATGGGGTCCCTCTCGTTCCAGAGGGAGACGGCAAAGCAGAGCCGACACTGGCGGTCACAGATCCCCAGGAGTCCGTCTTCTCCCCAGCGGTAGGCCCGCAGGCGAGCATGGTCGTGAGGGAAGTAGTCCCAGCTGTAAGAGGGGGAGAGAAAGAGAGAGAGAGAGAGAGAGAGACCAGAGAAACAGAAAGTATGGAGAGAGTAAAAAGTTGTACACATGAAAAACCAAAACCGGAAACTCAAAAAACGAGCCCACCCACGCAAATCTATGGCAATCAAGGGCTCCTTTTCTCGTCTCACCAGGAGCCGTCGGCGGAGTAGTCCTCGCGAACGGTGGCCCACTGCCGCTCGCTGAGGTACGGTCCCCAACGCTTCCAGTTCTTTTCCCGCTTCATGTCCCCCCGCAGTCTCTCAGCCTCTGTTGCGGACGCCCGGATCCCCACGATGGTCTGGGCGCGCTTGAAAAAGCCCCTGGCCCCTTTGGCTTTCCTCGCAGCTTTATCCACCATCTTAGGACTGGTGGTGGAGGTAGCGGTGACCGCCGGAGCCGCGGGCTGCTTGGTTGTAGCTGGAGGTTTCGCTGGTGGCTGCACGGGAGCCGAAGTGGAGCTGGCTGTGTTCACGCTTACCACCACTTTAGCCTGGGGTTGGGCGTTTGTTGCATCGGTTGTTGCCGTAGGAGCTGCCTTAGGCTGAGCAGGCGGCGTCCCCGACTGCTGCTGAGATGTCGTCTTGGCAGGAGGTGGAGCCGCGGGCTGCTTGGTTGTAGCTGGAGGTTTCGCTGGTGGCTGCACGGGAGCCGAAGTGGAGCTGGCTGTGTTCACGCTTACCACCACTTTAGCCTGGGGTTGGGCGTTTGTTGCATTGGTTGTTGCCGTAGGAGCTGCCTTAGGCTGAGCAGGCGGCGTCCCCGATTGCTGCTGAGATGTCGTCTTGGCAGGAGGTTGAGCCGAGGACTCGGGCTTAGCCGCCGGCAGTTTGTCGCTAGTCTTCTTTTTGCGGAACATTTTCTGCTCGCTCGCGGGGTTTGAACAATGAGAGCAGCTCAGCTGGGCTCGTGGGAGACAGACAAAAAGTTGCGCTGGTGCGGGCAGGAAGAAACGACTTCCTGTAAGTAGTCTGGGTGGGTGTGGCTTGTAAAGCGTGACGAAGGAAGAAACACGTCAGCGCACATCTACTGAAAGGAACGTTGCTGTTCTGTAGGTAATGGCGAGCCCACGGACGAAAGAAGTTCTAAGAGATTTGAGGAGGAAATACGACAATAACGTGAGTAGAAAAGCGGCCTCAACGAAGCTCTGAGAGAGCTCGTTTCTTCTCCCACTCCACAGGCTTGTTTCGAATGTGGTACGCTGAACCCGCAGTGGGTGTCAGTCTCGTACGGCGTGTTCATCTGCCTCGAGTGCTCAGGCAAACACAGAGGTCTAGGAGTCCACAGGAGGTATGATTATCTAGGACAGGGACCATTTCCTCCCGACTGACTGACTCTCATTTCCCTTCCTCCAGTTTTGTTCGCTCCACCACAATGGACAAGTGGAAAGACAAAGAGCTGGAGAAAATGAAGGTCTTAGTCCAGTACACCTCACCTCACTGCTCATCAACATCTCCATCACTCAGGTGGGGGGCAACTCACGGGCGAAGGAGTTCTTTTCCTCCCAGTCTGACATCACGCCTGGCATGGGTCTGGCCGACAAATACGACACCAAGACTGCAGCCCTCTACCGTGACAAGGTCTGCCCACTTACCCTCTCACATGTACTCTTACGTACAGAATGCTTCAAGCTTCACGCGATATTGTAAAATCTTTAAAATGTCAAGCCTCACTTAGGCATAAAGTTAGCTTAAATAGTGCTCATGTGTGCCAACTGACACGGTTAAGGTTGTTTTTGAACATCGGCACTTATTAGTCTTCATATCGAAGATATTTCAGATCCTCTCATCATTACTGATGAGGGGTCTACGTCGAGATATGTGTGTGCTAGGAAAAGATTAGTTTGCTGATGTTGTATTCAGATCTCCACAGAGGCAGAGGGAAGGGCTTGGAGCATGGCGTCATCTTCTGCCAAGAACTACAGACCACCCTCCAAGAGAGTGCCTCAGCAGCAGTCTGACTACCAGGGCCAGCAGGGGAACAGCTCTGCCAACATGTCTTACACCAAGTGAGTGAGGAGAATAATTCTCTACTAATGCCAGTCACTCACTGCATCCACAGGGAGGACATAGCAGCACATAAAGAGGATTTCTTTAAGAGAAAGTTGCTAGAAAATGCCGATAAACCAGAGTAAGTCTCTAGTAAACTTTCTCTGCTTTTTCCAATCATATCCTCGTTCTCCTCTCAGCGACCTGCCACCCAGTGAGGGAGGCAAGTACACGGGATTCGGGAACACTCCGGCGCCTCCTCCGAGGGATCAGGAGGAGGACTCTGGGGACACGTGGGCCTCGCTGGCATCTGGCTGGACCAGCTTCACCTCTGCTGCCAGCACCTGGGCCAGCAAGGTCGGCGAGAAGGCAAGCGGGGTCGGCTCCTCCATCAACCAGTCTGTCATTAAACCTTCTGGAGAGCAGGTGAACTTTCAGGTGTTTGTGTTTGTGTGTGTGTGTGTGTGTGTGTGTGTGTGTGTTGATCATGAAGTTATTGAGGTGATCATCCACTTTCCTCAGATGTCAAAGTTTGGGACTTATGTCAATGATGCTGTCATCAAACCAACTAAACAGAAGGTATTTACAACCTTTGTGCTATATGTACACTGTTTAGAGAGTGGAAAATGACAGTGGATCTTGATGGGTAGCTAATGGTGCTGTATTTGTGTGTCTGTTGACAGGTGCAGGAAGGTCACGTGTGGGACGATGTGAAATCTTCTGCAACCAATCTGGGGTCAAAGGTAAGTCGAAACCTTATTGTGTGATGCAAAGCTCTGTGACTGACTGGCCATTGGCAGGTGAAGAAGGCTGGGGGGAAAGGCTGGGGTGAGTTCCAGTCACTCTGGTCAGATCCACAGGAAGAAGGGGGTGTGGCCACGGAAATGGAGGTGGGGGAGAGGGGAGGGGAGGAGGGGGAGAGAGGCAGGGAGGAAAGGGTGGGAGATCTATTAGGTTCATTCTCAGAGGATTCACCCAGCTCTGGGTCGGCTGAGCAGGCACCTCCACTAGGCAGCAGGACTGGTTCAAGATCTTACGGCAGTACCAGCTATGGCAGTACTGAGAGAGGACCTGTCAGCAGAGGTGAGTGTTGCGAAAATCCTCTAATCTGGACACCAATGGCGAGGTGTCCTCGTTTCACGTGTGTCCTTAAGAGAGGTGCACTGTGCATTGGTTTATGTGTTGGTTCTGCTCTCCTCCTACTCTGTGGTTGTACAGAACCAGCTGAAACCAGTTCCCCCAGTTGGGACGACCCCTCTTGGGGGCCCAGTGGGGGGTGGGGGGAGGACACACATTCCAACAACTCCAGCAAAGGAGAAGAACCAACAACCAAATCAAAGTCAAAGTCAGGATCTGGAACCAAAACCCAGGAATCGGACGGAGGGTGGGGAGGGTCCTGGGGCTGGAACACTGGCGATGTCAGAACTGCCAAGGATGACTGACCTTTGCACTCATTAGTATAATTTATTGACTGCTGTTTATTTAAAGAAAAACTACGAACTTTGTGACAATAATCATGAGATGCTGAACTGTGAGGCGTCTATCTAACGTCTGTTAGTACGGAGGGTGTTGCGTTGTCTTGGCAACTGGTCTCCTCTTCAATGGTGGTTATAATATCGAAATTGTCGTGACCACTGCTTTCTTCTGCAACGAGATTCAAAGTTGTGGTACCAAACTCGTGTGCTGGACTCACTGGCCAACCACACACTCACTAATATGTACGTACCTTTGATGGGAATGAGACTTAACTGGAATGGGGTCTCAGTCTCTGACTCTCTTCTGGAGGGTGTGGCTGATGGGGTCACGAACCCACCCACCTGAAGAGGGGATCAAGGGGTGACAAGCTCTGGAGACCTAGAGAGAGAGGGCTTACTGTTAGTGACCCTGAAGTTGTGCCCGAGGTCCTCCGCAGCATGTACGATTGAGCAATCCCAGCTTTTGATAATTTTCGACCGACGTTCACCATCGTATCTTGATTTTCAGCTAGTTTTCTACAGCCCATGGTGCGCAGGAAGGCGGATCGAACCTGAAAATAATCCCGCAGTCCTAAAGCTCAGTAGACAGAGGAACTCTCACCTCTCTGTTGATGACGCAGTGAGCAAAGAAGATGGCGACTCCCTGGAGCGTGGTAAAGACAAAGAACAGCCACTCTACCACGGTGGCGTAGACTCCGCCCCCTACCACCAGGAACCCCAGGGCCCACGTAACTCCCAGGATTGGGACCAGCACCACCGATGCATGAATCAGAGTACTGTGTGAACATGCAGTGAGTGGTGTTAGTTCGAGAGATTCTTGACTTACATGAAGAGACAAGCATTTTCCTCTTTTCTCATACTCAGCCTCACAATGACAGTCACGACATACACCAACACCACCACATTGATCTGAAACACATTCGCTTACAAGACATACACTTCCTAATGCTATGTATATACTTACTAGAAGCACTCCAATGACTGGGCCGTGGAAAGCCCATATGGCATCTCCATCGGGAGTTATCCAGCAACTGAGAGGAAATGGAAATCAGCCACTGCTGGTGTATGTGAGAAGAACAGACTCACTAGTTTGTGGAGCCATAGTCACAGAACTTCAGACCCAGAGTAGGCCCCACAATCAGCAGGGGAAGCCCCCAGGCAATGACAGCGTAGATGTACTGAACCCTCTCAAAGTTTCCAAACACCCTCCCAATGAGCAGGTAGAGGTGGACACCCTCGCAGAGCTGCCAGAGGAAGGTGGCCAGGAGGAGGTAATGGAGGAGGGCTGCCCATGCCGTGCACAGCTGGTCTGGACTGGGGACTGCGGACCGGTCGACGCCCACCAGGAACACTAGCTGGGATAAACCCAGTGCCAGAGCCAACTGTCTGTGGACCTGGTGCAGTGTCTTGTTCTTGAGTCTGTGGGCAAAAGTAGAAACATTGCCTCAGTCAACGTAGAGAAGGTCAAAATGAACACATGAGGGGTAAGAGGCTGACAATTGAGAGGGTTAAAAAACAAAGGTGAAGTTAAGACTCAGTAAAACTCAAGAAGGGTTGAAAGTGACTTACTTGAGGCCAAAGAGGAGGATGACAGTAGCACAGAGGCAGAGGATGGAGAGAGAGAGCCCGACTTTAGTGGCGATGCTGAGTGGTCTGTTCTCTGGCGGGGAGCTGGAGCGACTCATGACCAGAGCAAAGGAGGTGAGGTGGTAGCAGTTACAGACGGTGGTGGTGTCTGTGCTGGCTCCAACATCTCTCTCACAGTTCTCAGTCAACCAACTGTCAGTACTGTACACAGCAAGACACACAGTGATAGTATGGTAGATGTGAGCCTTTTTCGATGTGTTGTAGTACATATATATAGTAGGCTCTACTTAATGAACCATCTACTGCCTCCAGTTCCTCAGAAGAGGTGCTCTTTACTTACTCCACTAGGTGTAGCTACATGACTGTACGGGTTCTCTTTAGTATACCTCTGCAGAGGCAGAGACTCATCAATGAAGGCACAGATGGGGGAGGAGAGGGAGGGGTCTTGGTGGGAGAGAGAGATTGTGACAGGGGAAGACAGCTGAGTGGAGATTGCCTTGCTGCTGTTTATCACTGTGGCTGATATGACGACACTGTTCAATTGCCACTCAGTGGGGCAGATTACTGGGGGTTCCCCATACCACGGACTGAGGGGGAGATGAGAGAGATTGTGCACTCTTAGCAATGTGAAATGAATTACTGTGTTCCAGGTTAAAATCATGAAAAATGATTGTGATTATGGTAATCATGATTGCTTGTCGGTTCTTTGATTATGGGGTGGCTATTATAGTTCACATAATAATAGCTCACCAGATCTCATCAGTGTCTCTAGTGGTGTTTGGACCACACCCAATGCTGGTCAGGAGCTCCTCCTCATTAAGAGACAGAAGTGGTCCAATCCCCCCGTACACCAGTGAGACCACACCCACCTCCGAGCAGTCGGCCACACTCCCGTTGGCAAAGACGTCGGAGAAGAGGGAGCTGGGGAGAGAGAGGGTGCTCTCTGAGCCTGCTGCTGGAGCCTCACCCAGCAGATCTGAGGAGAAAGAAAGAACAGAGGTTTCAGTACATATAGGGTAAAAGTAGATGGGAGAAAAGGGTGAACTAACCAGAGCTGATGTCATAACCATCAAATTCAGGTATACTCTGTTCACTCTGGCAGTTTGGTCTCACCAGAACCATTGCTGCACGTGCGAGAAAGACTCTAGCTAGCCGCCACCCAGCTATAGTTGGGATCTCTTTACCTATGTTATCAGTGGTGATGTTAGTGATGTTGGTACGAGTCAGTAACAAGGCTCCCAAGTCATTCATTGCAGAGAAAATAGCCACTGCATCTCTAGTAGAATCAGTCTGAGAGAGAGAGAGAGAGAGAGAAAAGGAATGAAATCAGAGATTCGGCAAAATTTTGTTAGTGTGAGAGTCTTGTGTACCGTTGCATTCTGCCAGAGCACTAGGTTTCCTTCTTTCAGTAGCTCGCTGGCAGCCTCCACCAGATTCTGTTTCACGGCATTATTATCACAACACATAGAGAGAGAGGGAAGAGTTTTCGTCAACCTGGGAGATGTTGAAGGAAGGCGGGTGGGCCTCTTCTTGACTCAGACTGGCCACCATGTCCTGGAGGAGGTCAATAACTCTAGGGATCTCAGCCGGCATGGTGAGGTGATGTGTGGCCACTTGAGAGAGCATCTCTGCACAGTCTGAGAGTCTCTCCACGTCCTCCGGCTCCACCCCAGAACACTGCAGGCACATACACACGCAACTACACAGGCGTAGCTGCTGGCAGAGTGTTTACTCACGTCTCTGGTCAGGTTTGTGAACACCCCTGAAACTAAGTTGATATTTGCCCGTGAGAGAATGCTACACACACAGTGGGAGAGTTTGAATTCCGTACCTATTCTCGTGCAGGGGTCGTCTCCAGCTGACGCAGAAAAGTCTTCTCCGCACTCACACCTTCCAGTCAGAGGCCTGCACTCCATGTTCCCTGAGGGGCACAGTGTTTTGCTGCAGGCAGTGCCGTCTCCAGTGTAGCAAGGTTTGCATGTGCAGACTGGTTGAGTTCTGTTGACTATGGTACAGGCGGCGTCCACATTGCAGGGATGGTAACCCAGTTCACACGGATCTTTGTCCAGAGAGAGAGAGAGAGAGAGAGAAGAACTGTGTCTTGAGCATGCTACAATGTGCTAATTTCACTTACCCAGGCACTGGCTGAAATCCGTGGCTGAGTTGGAGATGCAATCAACATCATGAGTCACGGATATTGTAGACTGAGTTGCAATAAAGTCCACCAGCCAAAGAAGGTGGCAGTCACACTGAAGTGGCTCTCTCAGACGACTAAACATGAGAGAGAATTATTATTGGGTTACATGCACCAAAAAATAAAGGGACTTGTCTACATGCTGTTAGATATCCTCCGGAAAAAAGGCTCCATGTCTTCTCTCAAGTGCTCTATGGCATTTCGTTCAAGTTCCCTGCACAGTAACAGTAAGCAGTATGGATGAAAAAGAGGTTGAATTTACTCACAGTGATTCCAGGGAGTTGAGTCCATTGAAACTCTCACCAGACAGCCACTTCAACTTGTCATTGTTGTGTATAACCCTGCAGTTGTGTAGAGTCTCATTCAACACACTCGGATATGAAAATTCAGGGCTCACAGATTGTGGAAATTTGGGAGTGAGCCAAACGTATCTGCCTCCATGTACTCTACCTCACTAAACGCTATCTCCCTGTGGAAACGAATCAGGCATAAATGAACGGGTGCTCTAACAATAGAGGTAGCAAGCTACTCACAGACGGTCCAAAGACGTGAAACCAGCAAATACCTCCGGTGTGAGTGCCCGATCCTGGAAACCATGGAATAATCTGAAAAAATAAGTAAAGAAGAACTGATGTCTGGATGCCGCTCGTGAGCAACTCACAGTCCTGTAAAGTTCTCGGCAGAGCTCTCTCTTCGCACGAGACTGGTGATGTCGGCCATGGTCGCCCCGTCCGCTGACCCGTAGTTGCAGCTCAGCCGGTACCTGAACGGCGGGCCTTCTGTGCAGACTCTACATAGGTATGTAGCCGTTATGTTCGGGCAAGTTGCTGCGAGACATCTGATGGAGACCAGGAGGATGAAGACTAGCGTCAGCCGAATTGCCATATCGTTCCTCTGTTCAGCTGCAGGAGACAGAGCTAGAGAGAGAGCGCGCTGAAAAAGAAGGGGGGGCTGCCGATGGCGAGTAGTAGTGTGGGCGTGGCTACTTGCCACACCCACGCGCAGGTGCGCAATATTTGGAGATTATTTAGCCGTCGTAATCTTTCTTCTACTCCAACTGTGTGCCATGTCTTCCTCCAGTTCTGGGTCAGGAAGCCTCGTCTCGTGGTCGGTGACGGCCGCGGGGGTGCTGGCGGGCCTGGGAGCGGGGTACGCTCTGGGAATGTCTAGCAGTAGCTGGCTGACGTCATCGAGGAGTCGAAGACCGTCCCGAGCCGCCGCTGTCGAGGGAAATGTGTCTGGAAACCTAGTGGCCGCTCTAGTTGAGCTGACTGCAGAGGTCCGGGGGTGTTTTGAGACCTATTCAACACTTGCGTATCGTCTTTCCCTCTCTCAGATTGCTCGCCTGAGGCAAACCGTAGAGAGTTGCGGTGTGTTGCCGTGTGGCGGTCAGCTACCTCCTTCCCGCCGCTCCATGCGAGGAGCCAGCACCGCTGACTTCGTCTCTGCTCAGGAAGACAACACGGAGAGTGATGACGAGTTCTTTGACCCAAAGTAAACCTTCAGAACCCAATTTTACTTCTTTCGTCTTGCTCTCTTGCCTGCAGTGAGGGAGAGGGAGAAAGGGAGGGAGAGGGAGAAAGCAGTAAAATGCCAGACTATGGCCAGCTGGACGAGTTAGGACACAGCTGCCAGGCGAATCAGGACACGTGTGAAACTCTCATACGGCAGATCAGGACAGCTTTGTCTGAGGTGAACCACCCATTGGTCACAATATGGCAGCCAGTAGGGAAATGAATGAGTCCGTTACACTTGTATTCCCTGGAATTTCATTTTCGTTGTTGCTTTCAGTTTGAAGACGATGTGGGGTTGCTATGGAGACTGGCACGTGCCCTGTTCCATCTGAGCAACCATGTGGAGCAAGAAAGAGACACAGAGGGCCAGAAACAACTTGTCCAGGAAGGTGGGAGTGAGATAGGGGGAGAGATGAAAGGCTGGAGTGAGATAAGGGGAGATTGGGAGTTCTTGATAATATCTTTACTGCCCCCTCTCTCTTCCTCAGCTCTGGAGCAGTGTGAGAGAGGTTTGGAGGTAGATGACGGGGTGTGGGAGGTACACCAGTGGTACGCCATTGCCATTGGCTCTCTCACCAAATACGAAGGAACCCAGAGAAAGATTGAAATGGGCTACAAGTACAAAGTAGGGGGTCAGTCCCTATCTCCTCTCCCACCCTCTCTATATCACTCCCCAGGAGCACATTGACAAGGCCATATCTTTGAGTCCGGAGGAGAAGACATTACATCATCTCAGAGGAAGATTCTGTTATGAGGTGTGTGTGTGTGTGGGGGACTATCATTGATTTCCTTGCCACCCCTCGCCTGCAGGTGGCTGGAGTGTCGTGGCTGGAGAAGAAGGCTGCAGCTGCTCTGTTTGGGTCTCCTCCAGAGTCCAGCTACGAGGAGGCTCTGGAGAGCCTCATGAAGGTCCTCTCTCTACTCCTCTCTCTTCCATAATCTCTGTACTATATATACAGGCAGAAGAACGGTCATCTGAGGATTGGAAAACGAATGCTCTCTACATTGCAAAGGTTTCGTGCACACGCACACACACTTTGGCTCCTGACATGGAATATACAAATGACACTAATCTGACATTGTTAAGAAACAGTGTTAGTTGACCCCCTCCTCCTCCCTCTCCAGTGTCATCTGAAACTGTCAGATGTCCCAACTGCAGTGGAGTGGCTACACAAAGCCCACAACATGCCTACCAGCACACCTGAGGTATGCACACACCCAAAGAGAATGTGTTAACTGTAGCACATTCTTAGAGTCCTCCATTTTCTCTCTCTGTTCTCCGTAGGACTTCACAGCCCAAACTGAAGTGGAGGAACTTCTCACACAAAACGACCCAACTTTTGACAACAATTAAAAAAAGTTTTTTTTATATCCTCGCTGTTTTCCACAATAATAGAGTTATAATTATTATCATTTTTTGTTATATTAACTTCATTTGAGAATCACTGTGGGGAAAAATGAGGAAGCATTACGATCGAATGACTATACAGGCTGTTGGGCTGAGTATGATGAATGGGGACTGATGATGACGGTCAGAAGTGGCAGGTGGCAGGGGGAACCCCCTCCCCACTCTCCAGCCTCTGCCTCTTTCTGGCCTGCATTCCTTCAAAAAATGTCTCCACATCTCTCCTGGCTACCACCTTGATAAGGAGGAGGAGGAGGAGGAGGAGGGCAAGGGAGAGTAAAGAAATGCAGAGTGAGTGCTCTATACCTTTCCCTCCCTGACAAAACCCTTTAGAAAGTCGACCAGCTCAGTTTTCATATCGTTGTACTCTAAAAATAGAACAGCCATTACATCACATGCTGTTCTATAAAAAGGTGGGTGGGCTCACGATGTATGGCCTCCACCTGGTGAACTCTGTCCAGAGTGGAGGAGAAGGCAGTCATGGCTGACTCGTGGGAAGATGGGAGGGAGCCTGCTCTGGCCTCGTAGGAAGAAATGGTGTCAGCCTCCTCCAGTAGATAGAGACAGTCGGCCTCTCTGTACAGAGACTGCACACAGGGAAATTGAGAGAGCAATCAAAAACCTTTGTTTATTTCACTCTCTCACCATGCAGGGAGTGCAGCGGCAAAGTTGGGACCTCCAGGACGAAGCAAAGAAGCCAGTACCACCTCTGGCGCCAGACACACCGACTGCTCTGCTCCTATTCCTTCTCCTCTCCAGCTCACATGACTGGTCATGTGACCGATCACATGATCCACCAGCCACTGCTCCTGCAGCCCCTACTAATATAACACTGACCATAGACAATGAAGCACATGACCACATTACCTTCGCCAGTTGTAGAGACATTTAGGCCATCCTCCCCCACATCACCCTTTTCTTCAGCCCCCCTCTTTTCCTCCTCTACCCCCTTCCTCTCTTTCTCCACCTCCCCCTCCTCCCCCTGCTCACTCATCACGGTGACCACAGGAGCCAGTCTGTATGACTCCAGGAACCGATGAGCGGCCATGCAACCACCACACACCATCTCCTCATATCCTTCAGGAGGACCTTCACCTCCCAGATGCTGCGGAGCACAATTTTTGTACAGTTAAAAAAGTAGTTGAGATGAAGGCACTTCGCTAACTACTTGTCTCTGTGCAGATTTATCCCTTTAATGTGTGCTGCAGTTGGGCACCTAGAATGGAACCGAGACTCACCCTGGAATGGAACCAGTCCTCGCACACACAGCACTGAATCATCTCATCCTCCACCTGTAAATCATCGCACCGGTCGGGGTGTCAGTCCTCACTAGAGATCTGCCTCTCACCTCATCGTCTGGGTCGGGGTACGGTCTGTTGCAGGTGCAGTAGAGTCCACTGAAGTTGTGGTTGTACTTGTTGCGAGGATTGAGAGGTGTCTTCTCTGCACAGAGGGTACATGGAGAGGTTGAGGGAAACATGGAGTTGCCACAGTCACATCTGAACCTCCTGCCAGACAGAGAGAAAGAGAGAGAACGAGAGAGAGGGAGGGGTTTGCTGAGAACAGCTTTCTTGTTGCCACTGCTGACCTCTTTGTGTATAGTTCGTAGAGATCGTGTCCCTCGTGGCAGTGAAGGCTGCAGGCGAGACAAATTCCCGCCAGTTTCTCGTCTCCCGAGGCTCTGGAGCAGGTGGCACAGGAGTACAGAGCCTGTCTGTCTACGTAACCCTGCGTCAAAAAGCGTCAGAAAACGTCAGAGTAAGGGACGGGGAGAGACAGAGAAGAGACCTTGGAGTAGGTACAGCTGGAGTCGTCTGAGGGACCCAGCACGGCGTTGGCCGTCTCCTCCAGCTGTCTGTTCTCCTCCAACACGTCCTGCAGGGACACCACCGTGTCCTCATCCTCCCTCTCCACGGCGCTCATCTCAACTCCTTGACTCTACGCGATCCAGCGCGGCGGGAAAGACACGCCCCCGCACCCATGCGCATGTGCAATACGACTTTGGCATTGGACCAGTTCGGCATAGCACTGCGTCCGTGTAGACGTCTGTCTGGAGAGATGAAGGGCTGGCCGTTTTAACCCTCGGCGCGCACCCGCTGTCTGTCTGTCTGTTTGTCTGTTACTCTCAATCTTACTTCTCGGGTGTCTGTTCGTCCCAGAAACGATACCATCTACCCAACAGGCGACGAAGGTCAGAAAATAAAGGCGGTTTTCTCTGAAAATGCTCCGTTGCAGAGCTAGAGCGCTTCCACCATTGTACGGCTAATGCCACAAGAAGTCACAACGAAGGGCGTGTATCGACTCTCGCCTACTGTAGCTAGCCCGTGTCAGACTCTCTGCGAGCTACTAGCGGGAGACCACGAGTAAACGCATACTACTAATAGCAGTGCAGCCCAGCCCATCAATTAGCGGTACGGCGCATCCCCAGTTCGCCGAGGGTTTGCACTTTAGTGCTTTTCATTTTAAATTTTTTTTCAACCTTAGGTTTTTTTTTTGCACTAAACAATCCACAGGTAATACGAAAATTAATAGAGAGATGAAAGGTTGAAATTTTTCAACCTTATATATATTTTTCCATCCATGGAATTAGTGCATAACATGCTGTTCTTTTTGATGCATATTAAAGGAAGCACAGCTGAATCGACCATCTATTACACATTAATTATAGCAATAGATTGCAGTGACTTTGGTTTATGCTAAGT
>CASHTH010001113.1:0-11124 GCA_030341885.1 Geodia barretti | reverse complement strand
CAGCACACGCGGCGCGAACGTTGTATCAAGCAAACTCGGTTGGTGATCGATGTTGGCGGTAGCTTCATCGAGAATAATAATTCGGGGATTTCCAATAACGGCGCGGGCGAAACTGATAAGTTGCCGCTGTCCCACGCTGAGGTTCACTCCCCGTTCCGCCAATACTGTGTCGTACCCGTTCTCCAGATTGATGATGAAATCGTGAGCACCAACTGTTCTGGCCGCGTCAATAACCTCCTGCAAGGAGGCATCCTCTTCATTGTAGCGGATGTTTTCTGCCACTGTGCCTGAGAACAGATATGGCTCCTGCAGGACCATGCTCATCTGCCCCGCCAGGGAACTCCGGGTGATGTGCCGGATGTTGTGGCCGTCCACCAGGATCCGCCCCTGTGTAACGTCGGCGAAGCGGGCTATCAGAGTTACCAGTGTGCTCTTCCCTGCGCCAGTCGAACCTACGATGGCAACGTTCTCTCCCGGACGGATATGCAGGTTGACGTCGTGCAGGACGTCTACGCCCGGCACATAATGGAAACTAACGTCTTCGAACTGGATTTCGCCCTGGACTTCCGGCAGGTCAGGAGCGTCCGGATCGTCTTCAACCTCGGGTTTGAGGTCCAGTACCTGGAAGATTCGCACGCCGGCGGCCATAGCGCGCTGCAGCATGCTGTACTGCATCGTCAGGTGTCGTACGGGCTCAAAGAACCGCTGGATGTAGAGGGCGAAGGCCACCAATACGCCCCACTCCAGGGCACCGCCCTTTGCCATTACTCCGCCAGCCAGGACCACTCCGAATCCCATGGCGATGCCGATGAGCATCTCCACGATGGGTTGAAGGGCGCCTGAGAAGCGGCTGGCCTCAAGATTCGCGTTCAAGATGCTCAGAGTTCAACTCGTCAAAGTGGGCCATGTTTGTGTCCTGACGGTTGAGACTCTGTACAACGCGAACACCAGTAATATTCTGGTTGTATTCACCGTTAACCATCGCAATGGCTCGGCGGATACGCATGAACGAATGGCGGGCGAACTTCTGCCAGTAGCCCAGAATAAAGAACAGCGGCGGCACGATGGCCAGACAGATGAGCGCAAGCTGCCAGTCAATGATCAGCATCATCGTCACGATGCCGACCAGGCTCAGGAGGTCGGAAAAACTCTGGACGATGAGTTCAAAGGTCTCTTGCAACTGCAGCACGTCGCTCTGGCTGCGTGACATAATCTGGCCAACGGGCGTGCGATGAAAAAAGGAGGGAGACAGTTCCTGCAGATGGTTGAACATTTTGGTGCGAAGGGAGTAGAGAATGCCCTGCCCCACCCGCGGCATGAATACGAACTGCAGATAGTTACCCACGAAGTGCAGCACCGCCACCAGCAGGGAAGCGGCGCCCACCCAGTGCAGCATTTCCAGATTGCCGTCGGCGATTGCTCCGTCTATTCCCAGCTTTACAAGGTAGGGAATGCAAACGTTGGCCGCGGTATAGAGGGCCACCGCCAGCACTGCCAGGATCGCGTCGTTCTTGTAAGGGGCGATGTAGGTCAAGAGACGCATAACTACGCGGTGGTCGTAAGCCGCACCTACAATAGATTCGTCTCTGATGTTGTCTGCATTGGCGGCGCGGTCTCCTGCTGCGTTCAGGCCGCGCATACCACCCATCATTCCGCCGAAGCCGCCACCTGGGCCGCCCGCTCTCATGCTATGCACGCCCCACGGTGGTTTCGGAGGTCAGGGCAACGTCCAGCATCATCTCCTCCTGAGGGCGAAGTTGAAGTTCCAGTATCTCGTGGTAGATGCCACCGACCGCGTCCAACTGTTCGTGGGAACCCTGTTCGACTATGCGTCCTCGGTCGAGAACGATAATGTGGTCGGCATCTCGCACCGTGCTGAGGCGGTGAGCGATAACAAAGGTGGTGCGACCCTTCATCACGGCCACCATTGCAGCATGGATCAGACGCTCCGTTTCAACGTCCACGCTGGAGGTGGAATCGTCCAGAATCAGAATCGGCGGGTCGATCAGAACGCTTCTGGCTATTGAGAGCCGTTGCCGTTGTCCACCGGACAATGTGGTGCCACGCTCTCCGACCCACGTGTCGTACCCGCCGGGCAAGGAAATGATGTGGTCGTGAAGCTGGGCAACCTTGGCAGCCATGATGACGTCTTCCAATGTGGCGTCGGTGGCGCCGTAGGCGATGTTCTCCCGAATCGTAGCGCTGAATAGGAACACGTCCTGCTGCACTATCCCCACGTTTTGCCGGAGCGATTCCAAGGTTACGTCCCGAATGTCGGTGCCGTCGATTGTGATCCGCCCATCGTCCACCTCGTAGAAGCGGGGGAGCAGGTTTACGATTGTGCTTTTGCCGCTGCCCGGTGCGCCAAGGATGGCGACGACCCGATTGCGCTTCGCTTCGATGTCCACGTTGCGCAAAGCCGGGACGCTCGGGTCGTAGCTGAAAGACACGTTCTCGAAGCGCACCGTTCCCTGGGCCCGTTCCAACTCGATGGCGTTTTCCCGCTCTGACACCGGCGAACTTGAATCCAACACATCGAAGAGGCGGCGGCCCGACGAGATGGCACGAGAGAAACTGTTGATTATGAATCCAGCCATTCGGACGGGAAAGGTTAACTGGTTCAGGAACAACATGAACATGCCCAACTGCCCCGGGGACAGGTCTCCCCGCAGAACCTCCCAACCGCCGTACCAGAGGATCAGGCCCAACGCCACGGTGAAGTAAAAGGACATCCACGCACTATTGGTGCCCTGTGTCCGCTCGGACAAGAAGTATTCGTAGCGCAGCTGACGGGCCTTGCGGTCGTACTTGCGCTTTTCGTATTCCTCAGAGGCAAAGGCCTTGACGACGTGCATGCCGACCAGGTTCTCCTGGAGGACGGTCACCGTTTCCCCCATGGTTATCTGCACCTGCGACCACATCGTTCGAAGGCGGCCCATAACCATCACGGAGCGGGCCACGATAAACGGGGATAAACGCCAGGCTGATGAGTGTCAGCTCCCAGTTGATGAAAACCAGTATGACCAGCAGGGCTACGGCCCTAAGACCCGCCTCAATGGAGCGTACCATCCCGATGTTCACGTAGCGGCGAATGGCCTCAACGTCGGAGGTCGCCTTGGACATCAGATCGCCGGTGTGCTCCCGGTCGTGGTAGGCAAAGCTCATATGCTGCAGCTTGTTGTAGAACTGGTTACGCAGCACATAGCAGACTTTCTGCGACAGGGAGTCCGTGGTGTATGTCCGGGCGAAGTCGAAGAATCCGCGGCAAAGGCTGGCAGCCAACAGGCCAATGGCTAGCCACAACAGCGTGGAATTGAGCGGGTCTTTTCCGCGGAACGACTTTGAATCTAGGTCGTACCAGACCAGTGTGTCGATGGCCTGGCCGAAAAGAAAGGGGATAAATAGTGAGAAACCGACGGCAATAGCAAACGTTACGTACGCCAAGATTAGGCGAGTGCGAAATTGCCAGGCGATTTTGTTTATGCGAATAAGGATGTCCATGTAGGTGGTCCGTTCACGTGTCCTTTTCAGCCGTTCAGTATCCTTATACTCCTTGGGCGCAATTGTCTGTTTAGCATGGCAATTGCCGGCGCAGCTACATTCGTTCGGGAGCGTGCATGCCCATCATCTCGAGGGAGCGGCGGAACACGATCTGGGCTGATTCCACGAGTTTTAGTCGGGCCAGGGTTACGTCCGCGTCCTCAGGGTTAGCGGATATGACCCGGCAATTTTCGTAAAAGCCGTGGAATGCGGTGGCCAGCTCCATCGTGAAGTGGGCCAGGTGGTGCGGCTCCAACGTCTTGGCCATCTGCTGCACCAGTTCCGGCAGCCGAACCATGTGCCGGATCAAGGCCAATTCGCTGGGATGGGTCAAGAGCGTCACATCGCCATAACTCCAGTCGATATTCCGTTCACCTGCGAGGGTCAGAATACCAGCATTACGCGCATGGGCATACTGGACATAATATACCGGGTTTTCCGACGACTCCTGCTTTGCCAGTTCCAGGTCGAACTCCATCTGGGTCGATGGTGTCCGCGACAGGAAGAAGAACCGGCAGGCGTCGCTTCCCACTTCTTCTGCCAGTTCCCGAAGCGTTACGAACTCACCGGTGCGCTTGGAGGCCCGCACCACCTCACTCCCACGCTTGAGGGTGACCATCTGGGCTATAAGAATGGTCAGCCGTTCCGGGTCGATGCCCAGTCCCTCCACCGCCGCCTTCATCCTGGGCACGTGTCCCTGGTGGTCGGCTCCCCAGATGTCGACCACCGAGTCATAACCGCGTCCGATGAACTTGTTGTGGTGATACGCGATGTCGGAGGCGAAGTAAGTTGGCTCTCCAGACGACCGCACCACGACGTTGTCCTTTTCGTCGCCCAGCATGGTCGAGTTGAACCAGAGCGCGTCTTCCCGCTGGGACAGGTATCCCTGCTCTCTCAATTGGTCCAGAGTCTCGTTGTATTCGCCACTAGTGTAGAGCGTGCGCTCGCTGAACCAGTTGTCGAACTCAACGCCGATCCTGCTCAAGTCCTCCCGGATGAGTCCGACCATCCTCTCACGGCTGAGGTCGCCGATTTCCCGTATGGCCTGGTCCTCGTCCTGGCTCAGGAACCGTTCACCCTCTGCGCCGGCGATTTCCATTGCCAAGTCTAAGATGTAGTCCCCCATGTACCCGTTGGAGGGCATCGAGGCGTCCTGGCCGAAGGACTGGCGGTACCTGGCCAGTACGGAGCGATAGAAAGCCTCCATCTGGCTGCCGGCGTCATTGACGTAATACTCTCGAGTAACCTGATAACCTGCGGCCTCCAACACGTTGGCCAGCGCGCTTCCCAGAACGGCGCCCCTGGTGTGGCCTACGTGTACCGGGCCGGTGGGGTTGACGCTGACAAACTCCACCATAACCTTGCGTCCCGCCCCGGTGTCCACGCTTCCAAAGGTGGAGCCAGCCCGGCGCACCTCCTCCACCTGTTCCTGCAGCCAAGTATCCTTGAGGCGGAAGTTGATGAACCCGGGAGGGGCCGCTTCGATCTGACCGATGGAGGTGCTTTCAGGTGTGCGAGCCACCAGCGCCTGCGCCAACTCGAAGGGATTGATCCGGGTTGCACGAGCAAGTCGAAGCGGCAAATTGGTAGCAAAGTCGCCGTGTTCGGGGTTGCCTGGGCGCTCAACTTGGATGTCGGGCATGGTTTCCAAGCGGACCACTCCGTCGTTTTTCGTGCGGTCTCCACTGCTTGGGCAACCAGACGCCGAACGCTCTCGATAACCGTGGTTGTCGACATGACCGAGTGATCCTCGCGTGTCTCGGCGTTTCGCGTCTTTTCGGTCCCCGGCGCTGGGCTCCCACCTGTAGCTACGCGCCGGGCAGCAAAAAGCAATTCTAACACATCGGTCTGTCCTGCAATGGCTCCGTTACCGTTGCTTACATGTAATTTCGTGGTCAACCTTTGCGAGCTTCCTGGGCGAGCTTCCTGGATGGATTTGCCGATGGATCTGCCGCCAGTGGGATCATTCCGCTCCAATTGCTATATTTGCGATCGTCGGATGGTTCAATCGTAATGGGCCAGGGTATAGAGTTTAGTTGCCGGAATTGTCGTCCGGCGGCGAGCAAAGGGTTTACTGAATCTGCGGGTCCGCTGTGAAATACTGGCCCAGTGCAGGGAAACGTGTCTGAACAGCTAATTGAGACTCCATTAGAGCCAGACGGGACAGTAGTTTCCGAATCGATGCAGGTGGAGCAGGGAGATACGAAACCAGGGCAAACTGCCTTCGAACGCGCTCGCCCCCTAGAACAAATGATAGAGGACGACCAATCGGAAGCCGCTTCCGACCTGTTCCTGCAGTTGCATCCCTTTGACCGAGCGGAGGTGATGACCGAGCTACGGGGCGGAATTCGGCGTTACCTTGCTCGCGAGATGGCCCCGGAGACAGTGGCAGGCCTGCTGGAGCACATGGAGCCCCGCGTGGCCGCCAACATGTTGCGGGACTACAGTCCCGAGGAACTGGGCGCTGTGCTGGACATGGCAGAACCAGCCGCAGCCGCGGAAGTGCTTGAGTCGCTTGAGGAGGACAGGAGACAAGGCACCATAGAAGCCATGTCGTCCTCCACCTCTGTTGAGATGTTGCTCCGCTACGAGGACGGCACGGCGGGCCGGCTGATCGACCCCGGAGATTCCCTTCTTTCTTGAGAACACCACCGTTCCCATTGCTTTGGACCGTCTTCGGCTGATGGGTGAAGCTGCCGAGCAGGTGAATTCCCTACCGGTGGTAAATGGCGAAGGGGTCCTGGTAGGAACGATAAAACCCGTACGGCTGGCCCTCGCCCGGCCCAACTCCACGGTGGCCGACATCATGGACCGGGACCTGACCGCCGTGGCTGCGTCGGCCGATGAGGAAGTGGCGGTTCAAATGATCAGCCGGTTCAAGGTCAGTGACCTGCCGGTGGTTGAGGAGGGAGGTCGCCTGGCCGGTTTGATTCGTGCCGAGGATGCCGTCGAAGTGGTGCAGGAGAGCGCGACCGAAGACATGTTCCGCATCGCCAGTATCGGTGAAGAGCGGATCACAGGCCCAATTGCCGAATCGGTGCGCAGCAGGTTTCCATGGCTGGCACTCAATTTAATAACGGTGTTCCTGGCGGCAGCGGTGATCGGCCTCTTCGAGTCCACCATCGCCAGGGTCGTGGTGCTGGCGGCCTTCCTCCCCATCGTCGCTGGACAAGGTGGTATCGGGGGCACGCAAACAGTGACTCTGGTGATTCGCAGCTTGGCAACCGGCGATCTGCCCCGTCAGCTCGGTCTTCGCCTTTTGCGTCGCGAGATAATGCTGGGGTTGATTCACGGACTGGTGCTGGGGGCCATCATCGGGGGTATCGGTTGGGCTTGGCAGGGCAATCCGATTTTGGGAATGGTGCTGGCCCTGGCCATGACCGCCAACATGGTGGTGGCATCCATCGCAGGAGCTGGGGTGCCGTTACTATTGCGACGACTTGGGATGGACCCGGCGGTGTCGGCGGCTGTGTTCGTCACCACCTTTACCGACGTGATAGGCTTTGCCCTGTTCTAGGTCTAGCGGCCGTGTTCATTGAGTTCCTGGTGTGACGTGACTCATTTGGACAGGGCACAGCAGCGCATTCACAGCGAGGTGATTCATGGCTGGCACGATAGCACTGGTTGGCGGCGAAGAGTTCCGGGTCGGGTGCGAGGAGATGGACCGCGAGGTGATGCGGGCTTCGGACAAAGACCATGCCAGCGTGATTATCATCCCCACAGCCGCCGTTACCGGACCGGCCAAGGCGGCCAATGACGGCGTAACGCACTTCGCCGCCCTCGGGGGTGCGGCCAGTCAATTGATGGTGCTGGAAGCGAGCCACGCCAACGACGCCGGGTTCGTTGCACCGGTAATGCATGCTGACGTGGTCTACTTCACAGGTGGCAGCCCCGACCACCTGCTGGCGACTGTCCGAGGCTCGGAGTTGCTGCGGCTGCTGACGGAGGGACTGCAACGCGGTCTGGTGCTGGGTGGGTCATCCGCTGGGGCGATGGTTATGGGTTCTGTGATGCGCCGCCGAGCTCCGGGGGTTGGGTGGATGGCCTCGGGATTGCTCCGAGTATAGGAGTGTTGCCGCACCACGAGCGTCGCGACCCCGCCGAGGTTGTGGCCGAACTGCGCCAGTCTGCCCCGAGGGGCCTGGTGTACCTGGGTATCGATGCCCGCACCGGAGTTCTCGGCGGTCCAGAGAACTGGCGTGTTACAGGATTCGGCAAAGTAACTGTCTACCGCGACGAGGACTACGCGGTGTTCGGCGCGGGCGAGCAACTGCCATCGGGATTCTAGCCGCGACGGTCCCGGAGCTCCTTCCAGACCTGCTCCGGCTTGATGCCTGACGCAGCCATCAGCACCAGGGTGTGATACATCAGGTCGGCTATTTCCGAAGGCAGATTATCCGTGTCACCCTGGGCGGCTGCCAGGGCGGTCTCTCCGGCTTCCTCGATTACCTTCTGGGCGATGCGTCCCACGCCCTCTTGCAGCAGCTTTACTGTGTAGCTGCCCTCCGGCATCTCCCGCTGGCGGTCCTGGACGGTGGCGTACAGCTCACCGAGGATGCCAGGACCTCTGTCAGTGTCCTCGTAACCCTCGGGCAGCCCTTCGAGGGGGTTGAAGAAGCACGAAGTGTTGCCGGTGTGGCAGGTTGGTCCGTCAGGGTCCACCTTCAGGAGGATGGTGTCGCCATCGCAGTCAAGCCAGGCCTCGCGAAGGTTCAGGTAGTTGCCGGACACCTCACCTTTGTGCCACAAGTCCTCTTGGCTCCTGCTGTAGAACCAGACCTGGACTCCTTCGACCGTGCGCTTGATGGAGCCGGGATTCATGTAGCCCAGCATCAATACATTGCCGGTGTTAACATCCTGGGCGATGGCAGGTACCAGGCCCTGCTCGTTCAGCTTGACCTTCATACTGTTGTATCCCCGATAGAAATTTCTGGAGAGTTTTTCGTTCGCCTCGAGGTAGGTTCTTCCGCCATGAGTATGGAAGCAGGACTATCCGCCCCGCAATTCGGCTGCGATGAGCGCCGGCAACTCCTGCAGGCTGGTTACCCTGTGGCTCGGCGGGGGAAGGTCCTCCCGAAGACCCTGGTCGTTTCGATCGACCCAGACAGCGTTAATGCCCAAGCTGGATGCCCCATACACGTCCTCGTAATGCCTGTCCCCAACATAGACCGTCTCCTCAGGTGAAAGTGACAGGCGGCCCAACATTTCATTGAACAGGCTCCGGCTGGGGCTTGTAGCAGCGGGCCATCTCAGAGGATAGGACAGTCTCAAATTCCAGGTCCAGCAACTCGAGGTTGGGGAGGAGAAAACCGTCGTCTGCGTTGGAGAGCACGGCGGTGCGGTATCGGCTCTGCACTTCCCTGAGCGCCTGTTCCGTCTCCGGGAATGGTTGCCGCTGGGATAGGTCGGCGAAGAAGCGTTTGGTCGCGGCCTCGGCATCGCCATGCACTTGCATGGTCTCGAACGCCGCCCGGAATCCGCCGGTCCAAGCATCGGAATAAGTCTGGAACGGCAGGGAAGGGTCTGTGCGCCGCAGGCGGAATTGCTCTTCCGACTCGTGCCAGCCTTGCCAGAGTTCCTCCGCTGTGATGTTCAGACCCTGGTCCTCGACTATAGATTTGAAGCTGCTGCGCCATTGTCCGCCGGGGTCCTGGACCAGGGTCTGGTACATATCGAAGATGACTGCTTTGATTTCAGCCACTGAAAACCCTCAACGAGATATAGTGATTTCTCCAGGTCAGGTGCGAGGACGTACCGGGATCCCGCGCCGACTGAGATAGTCCTTTGCTTCACCAATCGAATACTCACCAAAATGGAAGATACTCGCCGCGAGTACGGCAGTCGGCCTCACCCGATTCGAGGGCGTCATAGAGGTGATCCAGATTGCCGGCACCGCTGGCGATGACCGGGACCGGTGTAGCCTGAGAAACCGCCCTGGTCAATTCCAGGTCGTAGCCTCTTTTTTGACCGTCCTCATCCATGCTGGTCAACAGGATCTCTCCCGAGCCGAGTTCGACAGCCCGCGCTGCCCATTTGACTGCGTCAATGCCGGTGGGGGTGCGGCCGCCGCGGGTGTAAACCTCCCATCGCGAACTGACGTCCAGCGCCAGACCTGGGTCATTCGCAGACGGGCCGTCCGCGCGTGAGTGGGTTGCATCGACCCGCTTGGCATCAATGGCGACGACAATGCACTGGTTCCCGAATTGCGCCGCGCCCTCACTGACCAGGGGCGGGTTGTTGACTGCCGCTGTGTTAAGGGAGACCTTGTCCGCGCCGGCCTTGAGCATCCTGCGGATGTCTTCCACGGTGCGGATTCCGCCGCCAACGGTCAGGGGTATGAAGACTTCCTCGGACACACGGCGCACGACGTTTACCATGGTATCCCGAGAGTCAGAGCTGGCGGTGATGTCCAGGAACACAAGCTCATCGCCACCCTCCTGATCGTACACGGCGGCAAGTTCTGCCGGGTCGCCGGCGTCCCTGAGCTCCACGAAACTGATGCCCTTGACGACGCGGCCTGCGTCCACGTCAAGGCAGGGGATGATGCGCTTGGTCAACACGTCTGTTTCGGCACACTTCCAGTCATGATCTAAGGCGCCAGCAGTATATCACCGCCGCCCCGCAATGGCAGGGCATTCGATTCTCAGGGCAATCGCGTCTTGATTTCAGCATTGAAGCAGGTTGGGGGGAGGAGCTGGCATTGCCGGTTTACAGGGGCTCTTTTTTTATGATTCCACTCATTCCGCCATTATTCTGTCATTCGCATTCCGGTCTGCCGCTGGTTCAAATCAGGCCGGGAGTCAGCGGGTTCTGTTTGCTAGCCGTTATATACATAGAACATATGTGTATAGATGGGGCGCAGGCTTGGCAAGGGGCGAATGACAGCGAAATGAGATTCTCGGCTTGAAGACGAGATTGCCCTGATTCTTCCCATATCCTTAGGGAGAGTGTTGGGGCGAGGGTGGAGTCCAAGGATGACGCATTATTCGCCAACGAACAGAGACGCCCTCATCTCAACCCTCCCGCGTATGGGGAGGGAACATCTAAAAGACTCTGCCCTGCAAGGTGCGGCGGTTGGCGGTGTTCATAAGGGTAGGATAGAATACCGGCGACTCCAAGGATAGCAATTGATACGCCGGTAGGAGATCTGTTATGGCTCTGTCATTGGCCGAGGCCAACCGAATCGTGGAGGGCGCCGTAGCCGCCGCGACCGAGATGGGCATCAAGATAAACGTCGCCGTTTGTGATGCAGGTGGGCGTCTACTTGCCTTCAACCGCATGGACGGTGCGATCTGGGGTGGCGCCTATGGGTCCCAGGGCAAGGCGGTGGCAAGCGCTGCCTTCGGACGCTCCAGCGGGGAGCTGCAGGAGCGGGCGAACACTCCCATTATCGAGGGCATTCTGAAGGCGGAGGGAGAGCACGGCATTCCCAGCCAGGGTGGGCTGCCAATTTTCCGCAACGGTGCACTTGAGGGCGCCTGCGGCGTGGGCGGAGGTAGCAGCCAGCAGGACGAGGACTGTGCGCAGCGGCATGCCACGCTTTAGCCAACACCGAAGAGATGAGCGCGCGCGTGCTGAATGGCA
>CASHTH010001111.1:0-19595 GCA_030341885.1 Geodia barretti | reverse complement strand
CTTGACCAGCCATCCCACGGTGAGCAACTGCACCCACATTGCGGTGTTGGCACAAAAATTGGCGAACCAGAGGAAGCGGAAGTCCCGGTAGTTGAACCAGGCGTCCAGAGCTCTTGGCCGGGGTATGCTGCGTGGTTGTTGTATGGCGTTGGCCTTTTCAGGAACAGTGTCTGACAGTTCGGCGATGAATATGGGGAGAGCGGGGCAATTGGCTGGAGGTCAACTCACCTCTGCTCAAGGCGCACAATGATAACCAATACAAATGCGAATTGCCATTCCGTCGGCCCAATTGTCGGGACGGGAGGCTGATTGCGAGTGAGTTGACGCCGGGGCCGGAATCCCAAAGGACGAGGCGCGCCCGGACGGCCGAACGCGCCTCGATGGTTGCCGAATCCCCATTTGTCGTTCGAAGTGGGATTTGTCGCTGCAGCAGGAGCTACTGCTTCGCCATCCGGTAACCAATGCCGTGTTCAGTGAAAATATAGGTTGGGTTCCTGGCGTTGTCCCCCAGTTTCTGTCGCAGGGACTTTACGTACGAGCGAAGCAACTGGGGTTCTCCTGTGTACTCCGGCCCCCAGACGCGATGGAGCAGTTCATCCTGGGTAAGTACGCGACCGGCGTTTCCGGAAAGTTCGAAGAGCAGCTTGAACTCTGTGGCCGTCAACTGCACGGTAGTCCCTGAGACGGTGAGCGTGCGACCGGCGAAATCGAGGGACACTTCTCCCAACGAATACCCGGACGACACATCCGGCCCTCTCTGGTAAGCGGAATGTTTCCTGAGTGACGACTTGATTCTCGCGACCAGTTCAGTGGGTGAGAATGGTTTTACGAGGTAGTCGTCCGCTCCCATTTCGAAGGCACGAGCGACGTTGTTGTCTTCGCCCTTCTCGGACAGAACAATGACGGGGACGTTCAGATCACGGGATAGCCGTTGCGTTAGGCGCATCCCTGCCTGTTCTGACTTTGAAAGGTCCAAAAGCACAATGTTCGGCTTCTCCTGCTCGAAGAGGCGGTCGATTTCGCCAAGTTCAGAAGCCGCTATGGTGGAGAAGTCTGCATCTGAGAGTGTCCGGCGCACGGTTCCCAAGGTTCGTCCGTCGGGCACGACCAAAAGGATCGTTGCCCTGTCCGTTGGCTGATTTCCCGGTTCACCGTTATAGGACGCGGCCTCCTCCGTCGTTTGCCGGGTCGGCTCCATTGACTCGTCGGCGGCTGGCAGGGTGAAGGTGTATACCATTCCGAAGCCCCGTTCGCCCCGCTCCGCCCGTATCCTTCCGCCGTGCGCCTCCACGATTCCCCTGCAGAAGGCGAAGGCCAGATCCGGACCAGCGTTGTCCGGAATAGCGCGGTCTACTCCGCTTACCGAGGAGTGGATTGAGCGCCCGACGAATGTCTCTCCCGGAGCGGTCTTGCTGTCGAATGACACGGTGATCGCAACGTAGATATCGAGCGACGCAGCGGAAACCTGGACCTTGGAGGAAGTGGGTGAAGATCTGGAAATCTCTGAAAACAGGTTCTTCATAACCAGGGATATTCGCTCGCGATCGGCTATTACCAGCGGCATTCCAGAAGGGATGCGGGCATCGACGACCGCTCCAGCATGGCTTCGCTGGAACTCCCCGGCCGCCAATGCCACTAGGTCAGACACGTTTGCCAGTTCAGTGGAGATCGACAGGGTCCCCGCTTCTATGTTGGTCAATTCGATCAGACTGTTGATCTGCGACCGCATCAGGTCGGCCTGCTGGTCTATGATCCGCAAGAATTGGAGCGATTCGGTAGCATTCGGCGGATGGAGAATTTCGAGGAGCGCAGCCGTTGAACCCTTGATTGTGACCAGAGGCGCACGAAGTTCCTCACTGACCAAGCCTAGAAACTGGGATCGAACTTTTTCTAGATCCTCCAGTGGGGCCATATCCTGCACAGCCACCACGACCGACGCGATCTCTCCGTTCTCGGCAAAAATTGGTGCCGCATTGACCAGGGTCGTAGTTGATCGCCCGTCGGGGAACTCGACTATGATCTCTTCTGCCCGAACCGTCTCCCCGGTCATCATGACGTGAGCGACTGGGGTTTCGGGAAGGGGAATAGGGCGACCGTCGGGCCTTCGGAAGGAAAGCAATTGCATGAGGGGTTCGATGTCGTTGACAGTCAAATCGACATCTTCGCCGACGATACGCCGCATTTCCTGGTTGTAGGAAACCATTACGCCGGATTTTGCATCGTAGACACCCACGCCCATGGGAGAGATGTCGATCAGCGTCTCCATGTCCGTCTTTGCTAGGTTGACCTCCTGGTACCGGCGAGCGTTAGAAATGGCCTGGGCCACCAGTGAGGCGAACATTACGAGGATTTCTTCGTCCCCAGAGGTAAACTCGGTGCTCTCCAGTTTCTCGGTGAGGAACAGGTTGCCGATGTGCTCTCCCTGGTGCGATATGTTCATGCCCAAGAAGGTGGTCATTGGAGGGTGGTTTTGAGGGAAACCTATGGACATTGGGTGAGCTGAAATGTCGGCTATCCTTACCGGGCCATTGACCTCATTCAAGTAACCCAAGAGTCCGAGACCCACCGGGGAATTCCCGATGCTGTTTATCTGTTCGGGGGAGATCCCGGAGGTCACGGCACTATTCACATTCCCGGAGCTGTCATAGGTCAGAAGGACGGCATATCTGGCGCCAGTCAAGGCGCGCGCGCTTTCGACAATCTCCTGGAAAAGAGAATCGAGATCGGGTCCTTGAATTATCCTGTAGCTGGCCTCGCTCAACTTGGTGAGCTGGCTTCTCAAGGACTGATTTTCACGCTGGAGCTTGTCGATTTCCGCGAGATGCTGGCCTCCGGAGTACCCTGCGTTTAATGGTGGCTCGGGGGGAGTTCCCTCTCCAAGTGTTGGATCATGCTGCATTGGTACTCCAAGGCCTGACAATGGCCTCATCGATAATCGCTTGTCGATGAGCCTCTCTACATAATGTTTTCATTTACACGCGAAGGCCTCTAAGGCTACCGCCTCGAGAGGTCTTGTTGCGTAGGTCTGGAGAGGCAGATAATGGTACCATGGTACCCTAGTCCGAGCAAGAATATGCAAGGATATTTCCAAGGTTTAACAGGTGCGTTGCGCAATCGCCAAAGTGAATTTGGGGATGATAATGGTCGGGTAGCTTTCAGGCGAAATTGCACCGTCGCCGCGGGCCAGGAGCTTGGCACGTCCTTGGTTTCACGTGTTCACAGAGCGGCGGATCCTCTCTCATCGTGTGTGCCTGCCAGGGTGTTGTCGCTCGACCATTTCCCAGCTGATGCAGCCGCGCAGGCTGGGGAGAGGAATCAAATGGCCGTGCCGCCCGTGCGCTCGGCCATTGGTTTACTTCCACGGCAGCCCGTGGGATGAGTGCCCGTCGAAGAGCCTCTTGGGCCCAATGGCGCGCCCGGCGGGTTGCCGCTCTCATGGCTGCGCAGTATGATAGCCTTCGCGGTCAAAAGACGACCGCTGATTTCTCCTGACGCGACTGCAAATAACGGAGGCGGTATGAGCACCTCTACCAGAGGCAGAGAGTTGAAAGTCGTACACGACGTCGGCTCTCCCGAAACCACGGCCCAAACCCCGGGGATGATTCGCAAGCCCGGAATAGACGGAAACACTGCCGGCGCCGAAAAGATATGGCTGGGGCATGTGGAATGCACTCCAAATACCATGGGGCCGCCGCACAATCACGGCGAGGCAGAGACCGCAGCCTATGTACTCAAGGGCCACATCCGCGTCTACTACGGCGAGGGGTTCAAGGAATACCTGGAGGCGGGCCCCGGAGATTTTATTTTCGTTCCTGCCCACTTTGACCACATAGAGGGCAACCCTTACGATGAGCCCGCCGAAGCGGTGCTGTCCCGCGGCCCAGACAACATCGTAATCAACCTCGACAGCTAGGGTACAACTGACTCAGATCCTTTCCGGCCCGGCGTTTGGCTCCGGGCCGGAATGCTTTTTTCGGCACAAGGGCCTTTGCCAAGAACGATTTCACGGCCATAAGAAACACATTCGGCACAATGCTGGAGGATTGCTCAGTCCTTGCTCGCTTCCCAGGCAAAAAGACTGATTGAACTGCCACAAAGAGTATTCTACGGCTGGTGGATCGTTTCCATTTCCGCCGCTGCCGACGCCCTCAAGCATGGCACTTTCAATCGGGGCTTCACCTTCTACGTCAACCCTCTAAGCAAGGAACTCGGAGTGGGTGTGGCTATCGTGTCCCTGGCGGAAATGCTGGGGCGCCTGGAGGGCGGGCTTCAGGGTCCTCTCATGGGCTGGCTGAACGACAAGTTTGGCCCGCGGTTCATCATGGTGTTGGGCGGCGGCACGTCAGGGTTGGGGTTTATCCTGCTGGGCCTGACCAGCAGCTATGTGTACTTTCTCCTGGTATTCATAGGTTTGCTCTCGCTGGGGTTCCGCGCCGGATACAACAACGCACTGATGCCGGCCATCAATCAATGGTTCCGTCGCCATCGGGCCCTGGCCATGGCGGTCGCCGGGATGGGTAGTCCGCTGGGTGGCATCCTCATCGCGCCGATGGTGGGGCTGCTGGTCTATGAAATCGGATGGCGCAATACGGCCTTCATTTCCGGCGCAGGCATACTGGCTGTGGTCTTGCCCCTGGCCTTCTTCGTGTATCGTTCCCCTGAAGAGAAGGGCCTTCTGCCCGATGGCGTGAAACCGGCCGCTATACCCCCGTATCCTCCCTCAGAAACACCCCAGCCCAAGGTCCATGCTCATACATTCCGGGCATCGCCCGGCGAACCCGACTTCACCGCCCTCGAGGCCATGAAGACACCCGCCTTCTGGTTGCTGGTGTGGGCCGTTGGACTGCGCAACACAGTTCATTCCGGGATGCAGTTTCTACTGGCGCCGGTCATCATTTGGTTCCTGATGGGCTCAGGTCGAATGGAAGACGACAGCGTGCGTCTGGCGGCCCTGCTGGTGGGACTTCTTTCGCTGAGTTCTCTGGTGATGAATCCCATCGTCGGCTGGCTGGGCGACACCTGGTCAAAGCAACGGTTGAGCTCGGTAGCCATGATAGGGGGTGCGCTGTCAGTGCTGATGCTGCTCAATCACAGCGGCGCATTGTGGCAAGCCTCCCTGTTCGTGGTCTTGTTGGCCGTGTCGGAAACCGCCAATCCACTCGCGTGGGCGATAATGGGCGACTTCTTTGGACGCCGCAGCTATGCCACGCTGCGTGGATGGCAACATCTGCCTGATCAGATGATGTCCATGAGCACCCCCGTATGGATGGGATTCATCTACGACAGCACAGGCAGCTATTATTGGGCGCTTGTTCCGCTGGCAGTAATCTACACGATGGCGGCAGTCAGCTATCTGGTGATACCCAAGCCAAGGACGCCGGAGAGGGTGCTGGCAGCGCAGGGCGCTTAGACGGGGGACTCCACGCGCGGAAAAGACGAGTGGGAGCGCACTAAATGCGCTCCCACATTTCTTTCGTCCTGCCTGTAGGTCCTAGGCGGCGACGGCCTTTGCCAGCCCCTCAACGGCGCCTTCCAGCACCCAGTCCTCTACGCAGTAGGAGATGCGGAAGTAACCGGGCGTTCCGAAGCCACGGCCAGGCACGACGAGCACGTTCGACTGAAGCAAGTCCTTGGTAAAGGCAACGTCGTCCTCGATCGGTGCCTTGGGGTACAGGTAGAAGGCACCCTCGGGCTTGACCGTGTCGTAGCCCATTTCCATGAGGGCGGTGTACATAAAGTCCCGCTTGCGCTGGTAGTAGTCCGGGTCGACGCTGACGCCCTGCAGGTTGCGAACGACGTGCTGCATCAGCGCCGGCGCGTTGACGAAGCCGAGGGTGCGGTTGCAGAAGCTGAAGCCGCCGGCGAGCTCCTCTTTCTCGGGGTAGTTGGGATTGATGGCGATGAAGCCGATGCGCTCACCCGGCAGTGCAAGGTCCTTGGCGTGGGAGGTCACGATGATGGAGTTGTCGTAAGACGGCAGAAGCTGTGGAAACTCCATACCGTCGAAGATGATGCGCTTGTACGGTTCATCGCTGATCAGGAATATCTCAGTCCCGTGCTCCGCTTGCTTGCGGTTCAGCAGATCAGACAGGCCGACAATTTCGTCGGCGGAGTAGACCACGCCCGAGGGGTTGTTGGGCGAGTTCACGACGATGGCCCGTGTGCGGGGCGTGATGGCCTGTTCGATGGCCGAAAGGTCGAGCCGGAAACGATCGGTGGTGTTGGCCACGATTGCCACGCCGCCGTGGTTGTCGATGTAAAAAAGGTACTCAAAGAAGTACGGCGCGAGAATGATGACCTCGTCGCCTGGGTTAAGAATGGTCTTGAGCACCACGTTGGCGGCGGCGGCGGCTCCGCAGGTCATCACGATATCGCCACCCTCGAAGGGCAGGCCGCTCTCTTCGGCCAATGTACCGGCCACCGCCTGCCGGGTTTCGAGGTAGCCCGGGTTGGGCATGTAGCGATGCATCCCGGCCATGGGCTCGTTGGCAAGGCGCCGCAGCTCGTCCTTGAACTCGGCCGGTGGTTCGATCACCGGGTTGCCGAGGGAGAGGTCGAATACGTTTTTCGGCGCCGATCTGGGCCTTGAGGGCCAGCCCCTCCTCGAAGACCCGGCGTATCCATCCGCCCTCCGCCATGTACTGCCGAATCTTCTGTGATACCGCCATGGGATGGCCTCCAGCGATGCGAGTCTGCGGGCGAGTGTAGCAACGGGCCAACGGGAGTGTCAAAAATACGCCCAGGCATCTGGGGGTCTTTGGGAGCATTTCGCCAGAGGTGGAGGCGCGGGCACAGTGCCCCTATTTCCCGGCAGGGCTACACGTCTCCGTTATGCTCTCGTAGCAAGAATTTTGTATATCCGTTCAAATCCGCTCATTTCCGCTCACTTTCGACTGCTCCCAGGGTTGGCGGCGCTGCCCACTTGTCGGGTCGGGGTGGTCGGCCACCGGTTCACTTGATTTGTCCGTTTCCATTTTGGGTCTGCGGGCGTTCTGGCCCACTACAATTGATAGTAGGGATGTGCCATGAGGCTTGGCAAGGGGCTTCTGTCAGAAGATTGGCCAATGGGAATAGGTTGGACTGGGGTATGGACAGTACAAGAGGAACAAAGCGGTAGTCGGATTTCAGCGAAGGTTGTGCGAGTCCGGAGCTGTGGGTTTATTTGGAGTGAACGCTCCTGTTCCATACAGTGCGGACGCATAGTGGGCCTGCTGGCGTCAGGCGATCTACGATACAAATTCCGGCGAACCTTCCACCATTCTCATTCCCATATTGCGAGCAAACCGATAGACGAGGCTGTAGCGGACCGCTTCTGCGTCTGTGTCCTCGCCCAGTTCCACCGCCATCGAGGTTACCGGGCGGTCGGTTATGCCGCAGGGGACGATGTGGCGGTAGTTGGAGAGGTCGGTGTTGATGTTGATGGCGAATCCGTGGAAGGCCACACCCCGGGCGATCTTTACCCCGATGGCGGCAATCTTGCCTCCTGGAGTCCAGACGCCGGTAAGGCCCTGTTCGGTGTGGGCATCGATACCGAAGTCGCCGAGAGTGTCGACGATCACCTGCTCCAGCGTTCGGACGTATTTAAGAGGGCCTCCCCAATCTCGCAGGTTCACGATCGGGTAGCCTACAAGCTGTCCTGGGCCGTGGTAGGTGATCTGGCCACCCCGGTCAGTTTCGTATACGGGGATGCCGCTAGCCGCCAACTCTGCCTCCGAGGAAAGGAGGTGCTCGTCGCGACTCAAACGTCCGCGGGTGTAGACGTGGGGGTGCTCCAGCAACAGCAGGGTCGCGGGCGAGTCGCCATTGTGCACCTGTTCAACCAGGGAATCCTGCAGGGCCCTGGCGGCGAGGTATTCGACCGTCCCCAGCCAGACGAAGCGGCAGAACTCCGGACGAGGCATAAGGCTGGTGACGCCAGCCTAGTAGACGGGCGAGTCTGGGCCGAATGACTCCAGGCGGGTCTTGACCGTCTCCAGGAATGCGCTGGCCTCCGCTCCGTCGTTGATGCGATGGTCGAAGGACAGGCAGATGTTCATCATGGAGCGGATGGCGATGGCGTCGTTTCTGACCACGGCACGCTTTTCGATAGTCTCGGTGGTTATGATGCCCGCCTGCGGGTAGTTGATGATGGGGCCAGAGACCAGCGATCCCCCAAGGGCGCCAGTGTTGTTCAGCGTGAATGTCCCACCCTGGACGTCCCCGACGGCCAAGCGGTTGATGCGGGCGCGCTCGGTGATGTCCTGCACGGCGTGGGCCAGTCCGGCGATGTTGAGGCGGTCGGCGTTGTGGACCACCGGGACGATCAGACCGTTGGGTGCGGCCACCGCGAGGCCAAGGTTGATGCGCCGTTTCAGGATTATCGAGTCGCCACCCCAGGTGGCGTTCATCGATGGCACCTTGCGCAAGGCTTCCACGACCGCCTGAATAACGAAAGGCATGTAGGTGAGGGAAACGCCCTCCTGGCGCTCGAAGTCAGACCGAACGCTCTGACGAAGGGCCACCAGGCCGGTGACGTCGACTTCCTTGATGCTCCAGGCGTGCGGGATTTCGGTGACACTGCGGACCATCGCTTCGGCGATCATCCGACGCACCGGTGTCAGGGGCACCCGCTCATCGTCGGGTCCGGGCTCGACCGAGGGTGCGGGAGCGGCAGTGGGTATGGCGGCAGCGGAGGCAGGAGCCGGGGCAGGGCTGGGTTCCGCCAGGTAGCGCAGAACGTCGTCGCGGGTGATGCGACCGCCGAGGCCGGTGCCGTGGAGCTGGGTCAGGTCAACCGAGTTCTCGCGGGCGAGCCTTCGCACCGCGGGCGAGAGGCGAGGGCGACTGGCGTCAACGGGGGAAACGGACTGCGCGGAAGCTATTGGAGCCACGGCTGCGGGGGCGACCGCAGGTGCAGGCGGCGGTGGTGGTTGGAAAGGAGCGGGTTGCGCCCCTATGCCAACCATGGGTTCTGAGGCTTCGATGGCGGCGCCACCGGTAGGCCCAACGGGGGTGACGTCCCGGAGCAGGTAGCCGGTGGTGCTCACGGGAGGCGCAGCCGCAGGTTCCGCCTGGGGTGCAGGAGCAGCGGAAGTAGACGGAATTTCCGCAGACGGAGTCTCCCCGGGTTCTCCTACCTCGGCGATGGGTGTGCCCATAGGGAGGGTATCTCCCTCGGCGGCTAGGATGCGCAGAAGCTCACCCTCGACGGGGGACGGCACCTCCATGGTCACCTTGTCTGTTACGACCTCCACCAATGGCTCGAAGCGGCGTATGGAGTCGCCCGGCTGTTTCAGCCATTTGCCGATGGTGCCCTCGACCACCGATTCGCCTACGTGAGGAAGTTCTACCGTTACCGACAATTGCTCACCACTCGCCTAAATAAAGTTATCGCTCCAGCGGGGGAGAGGAAAAACCTCGATCAGTAGGCCGCCAGCCGACGCAGAGCTGCAGCGATTTTTGGAGTGTCGGGAATGTAGGCGTCCTCCAGCGTTTGGGCGAAGGGCATGGTCGGAACGTCCGGGCCGCAGACCCTGACGATGGGGCCATCGAGGTACTCGAAGGCTTCATCGGCCACCAGGGCCGCGATTTCAGCCCCGATTCCCCCGGTGACGTTGTCCTCGTGGGCGATGAGGAGCTTTCCCGTCTTTTGAACCGAAGACAGTATTGTTTCCTTGTCCAACGGTGACAGGGTACGAAGGTCCACCACCTCTGCGTCGACACCTTCCGCGGCGACTTCCTGCGCGGCTTCCAAGCAGTAGTGCAGAGTCAGGCCATAGCTGACCACCGTTACGTTGCTGCCTGGCCGCTTGATGTCGGCCTTGCCGATAGGGAGCGTGTACTCGCCATCAGGCACCTCTCCGCGCACCAGGCGGTAGGTCTTTTTGTGCTCTAGGAATACCACCGGATTATTATCGCGGATCGCGCTCTTGAGCAGGCCCTTGGCATCGTATGGGGTGCAGGGAGTGACCACCTTTAGTCCGGGGGTGTGGAAGAAGTGCGTCTCTACGTTCTGGGAGTGGAACAGGCCTCCCCGAATGCCGCCGCCGTAGGGGATGCGAACGGTCATCGGTACCTCGACCGCGCCGTTGGTGCCGTAACAGGTGCGGGCGGCCTCACCGATGAGCTGGTTTATCGAGGGCCACACGAAGTCAGAAAACTGGATTTCGGGCACTGCCCTCTGGCCGCGGAAGGCCGCGCCCAGAGCGATGCCAACGATGGACGCTTCGGCCAAGGGGGTGTCAATAATCCGGTCTTCTCCGAACTCTTCCAGCAGCCCTTGCGTGGCAAGGAATACGCCTCCGCGGGCTCCCACGTCCTCGCCCATGACGAACACGGTGGGGTCGCGTTGCATTTCCTCCCGCAGCGCTTCCCGGACGGCTTCAATGACGCTTTTCACAGCCACGGATCAAGACTCCTCAGTTTTTCGTTTCCCATTGAGGAAAGTTACGCTCGTGGTTTCCCGGGGCAGAAGCGCACTAACCGGAGTAGACCAGGGCATGCAGGGTGGAAACGTCGGGCGGGCTGGCGACGTCGGCGGCGTCCGTTGCGGCATCAACGGCGGCCAGGGCATTGGCCGCAGCTTCGTCGATCTCCTCCTGGGTCATCACACCGTGTTCCATCAGCAGGGCGCCGAAGGTCACCACGGGATCTCGGAGCCTTGCCTGCTCCACCTCATTCGCAGGGCGATAGCGGCGGTCGTCGTCGTCGGTGGTGTGGGACGTGAACCGCTCCACGTTCATTTCCAGCAGCACAGGGCCCTGTTCCCGGGCGCTGCTTATGGCCTCCCGACTGGCTTCGTAACAGCCGATGAAGTCCATGCCATCAATGGTGAAGCCGGGGAATCCGTACCCTGCGGCCCTGCTGGCCACTTCCTCGATGCTCATCTGCTTGCGTTGAGGCACTGAAATGGCGTAGCGATTGTTTTTCACAGATGAAGACGACCGGCAACCGGTGCACGCCGGCGAAATTCATGGCCTCGTGGGTCTCTCCCTGGCTTGATGCGCCGTCACCAAAGTAGACCAGCGTTACCGTTCCCTCATCCCGCATCTTGCAGGCCATTGCATAGCCCACCGACTGGGTCAGCCCTGCGGCGACGACGTTGGATATCTGGATTATGTTGTGGGGCAGGTCGGCACCCTGCAGCGGAAACTGGCGACCGTTGCTGTACGGGTCCCCAGCCTTCCCCATGAACGACCGCATGACTTGCTCCGCAGTCAACCCGGCGGCGAACTTCAGCGCCAGGTCCCGATAGTACGGGAACAAAAAGCAGTTGCCGTCCTTTTCGGCGGCCAGCAAGCTGCCCAACTGGGCGGCCTCATGCCCTTGGCTGGAGGCCGCGATGGGGACTTTACCCTGCCGGTTCAGCGCCCAGATACGTTCATCAATGGTGCGGCACAGAACCATGCGCCGATAGAAGTCGGTAAGATCGTCTGCCGTGAGGCCTCCGGGCAATTGGGGGGCGGCCTCCGCGACGGTTGCGCCTCCGTTGTTACTGGCATTGACTCTGGCGCGAGGCTTGCGAGGTGGCATTGCGTCTCCCGTGCTCCGGCCGGGAGGTTGTTCAAGAGGTTCCGGCCGGATAGTCGAGGCATAGATCGAGTGGAAATAATGGAATCGGGGCCATTTCCCGGCCCCTGATGCAACCCAGTCAATTATAGCCAACGCCTTAATGAGCCGCAAATCCGCGTAGCCGGGCACAAGGGTTTTGTGGCGAGGGATTTCGCGTGCATCGGACTGTCCGCAGGAACCAGGCTTGACGGCCATCCGCAAACGATGTCTTGAACAGTCTCTGAAAAGGATCAAATACAGGCTTCATGGAAGTTTAAAATTTGGTCAAAAAACACGAGTGAAATGTTGGAGATTGATGGAGGTTTTTGGGGATATTCCCGTTGACAGCCTTCGACCTATATTGCTACGTTGCGGTCATCGCTTTGATGTGGCAGCTTCGAGATGACCGATATGTAGGCTCTGACAAGACGATTGAGTATGCCGGCGGAGTACTCCGGAATTCCAGCGCAAGGCTGGTTTCGGAGAGATTTGGCCAGCCATAAGTCGACAGGCGCCACGTTACCAAATTCGGTCCCATTTTTTCCTAAGCGGTCTTTTGTCCGAGGAGTATTTTTGCCTTTTTTCGGGCCTCATGGCCCAAATTTGAATCTGAAGTGGTGGGGGATAGAAGTGTTGTCAGGATCTAGAGGCGCATCAGCCAAAGAGGTCTGGCGGGCAGTTCTCGGTGACCTTCAATTGCAAGTACCAAGGCCCACATTCGAGACATGGCTAAAACCAACAGAGGGAGTTGCTGAAGACGGACAGATATTTATAGTAGAAGCGCCCACCACATTTGCCGTGGAGTGGCTGGAAAAGCGAATGTTTCACGCTCTCCAGCGGACCTTGGACAAAGTGGCGGGGCAAACACTGCAGTTGGAATTGCAGGTCCGTTCCCAGGGAATCACCTACGCGGTGGAACGGGCCCAGATGCCGCCAGGCGTGCCGCAGGAGGCGAATCAGCCGCTGTTCGAGTTTCGCTCGCTGAACCCGCGCTACCAGTTCGAGTCGTTCGTGGTGGGGCCCTCCAACCGGCTGGCTTTCAGCGCCGCCCACGCGGTGGCAGAGGCGCCGGGCGTTACCTACAATCCGCTGTTCCTGTATTCCGGAGCTGGACTTGGGAAGACCCACCTGTTGCAGGCAATCGGGCGGACCTGCGCCACGCGGGGCATGTCTGTCCTGTACGTAACCTCCGAGCAGTTCACCAACGAATTCATCGCAGCCATTCGCAGCCGCACTACCGAGGACTTTCGCAAGCGATATCGGTCGGTGCAGATGCTGCTGGTGGACGATGTTCAGTTCCTGAGCGGTAAGGAACAGACGCACGAGGGCTTTTTTCACACATTCAACGACATCCACAATTCGGGCCACCAGGTGGTCGTGTCGTCCGATCGACCGCCGCGCGAGTTGCCGCTGATGGAGGAGAGGCTCGCTCCCGGTTCGAATGGGGCCTGATCGCCGACATCCAGCCGCCCGACCTTGAGACCCGTATGGCCATCCTGGCCAGCAAGGCGGACGAGATGCACGTTGGCCTTGAGGACGCCGTCCTTGAGCTGATAGCCAAGCGCGTTCAGAGAAACGTGCGGGAATTGGAAGGCAGCCTGAACCGGATGGTTGCTTACTCACAGATGATGAACGTTGATCTGACGCTGGACACCACCGAGCGGCTATTAAACGATTTCAAACCTGACCAAGCCCGGGATTCCATAGATCCGCAGAGAATATTGTCGGAGGTCGCAACCTACTTCGGGATAAAGGTCGACGACCTGCTGGCCCGTAGCCGCAAGCGCACGGTGTCGGTGCCGCGGCAGGTGGCGATGTATCTTCTGATCCACGAGATTGGCCTGCCCCCAACGCAGGTGGGGAGGCTGCTCGGAGGAAGGGATCACTCCACGATCATTCATGGCGCCGGCAAGATCAACGGAGAAATTAACGAGGACACTGAACTCCGGCACGACGTTCAGGCTATCAAAGAGTCGATTTTCGCCTGAGGCGCCCTACTCGTGAATCTTTCGACCCTCTCATTACGGTGAGAGGGTCTTTTGATGCTGAAGAACCGGGCGTACGGAGATCGGCTCTGCGCCTTGCCTCTCCGTTGTGTAAAATGGCTGTGTGAAAACCCACGTCATAGTAAAGACCCACGAGTTGGCGCTGAAGGGCAAGAACCGGCCATGGTTCATGCGTCGCTTGACCGAAAACCTCCGCAATGCCACTCAGGACTCCGGCGTGTCCCGCGTATGGCAAGCACAGCTGATGGTTGGCCTGACGCTGGAGGATGAAGGCGCCTGGCCCGAGGTCAAAAAACGAGTACGGGAATGTTTCGGCGTGGCGAAATTCTTCCTGGCCCGCGAGTTTCCCCAAGACCTGGATATGATCAAGGAAACCCTGCCGGGGTTGTTGGAGAGCCACACATTCAGCTCTTTCCAAATAGAGACCAACCGCGCCGACAAGCGGTTCCCCATGACATCTCCGGAGGTGAACCGGGACCTGGGAAGATTTGTCGAGGAACTGACTGGGGCTCGCGTTGATCTCTCCAATCCTGACCTGACCATTTACCTGGATATCCAGACCCGGGGCATCCTTCTCTACTTCGAAGAGGTCCCAGCTCACGGCGGTCTGCCGGTGGGAGCCAGCGGGCGGGTCGCGGTGATGCTGTCGGGCGGGATTGACTCGCCGGTCGCCGCTTGGCATATGATGAAGAGAGGCTGCACGGCCAGCTATATTCATTTCCACAGCTATCCCCTGGTCGACCGAACGTCGATCGAAAAGGCTGGGGAACTGGTGCAGCATCTGGCCCGCCACCAGCGCCGGTCGGACCTGTTGCTGGCCCCCCTGGCGGAGATTCAGAAGCGAATAATCGTGGAGACTCCTCCGTCGTACCGGGTGCTGCTTTATAGGCGGTTCATGGTGCGCATCGCACAAGGGCTGGCGAAACAGGTCGGAGCCAAGGCCTTAATCACCGGTGAGAGTTGCGGACAGGTGAGCTCCCAGACGCTGGAGAACATCGCCGTGGTCGATGATGTAGCCACCATGCCGGTATTGAGGCCCCTTATCGGCCTGAACAAAGAGGAGATCGTCGGAATGGCCCGGGGAATTGGCACCTTTCTCATCTCGATACAGCCTGACCAGGACTGCTGCTCGCTTTTCGTGCCCAAGCATCCCGAAACCCGTGCCCGGCTGGCTACCGTCGAACGGCTTGAGGAGGGCCTCCCCGTGGACGAGATGGTGGAGGAAGCCATAGCGGGTTCTGTCAGGGAACTGGTGCCTTCTCCGTATCAGAGGCTCGTTTAGGAACACTCATGACGGGGCTGAGACAGCATACCCGTCCAGAACCTCGGCATCTCTCCTTATTATCTAGACTTTCAGTCAGCGGGCCCTCTTCCCCTTGGAAAGTGGGAATGCTGGTTGACTGTCCTTCTACTGCACGACTACCCATTTCGGTAGCTTGTCCTTCTTGCTCAGGTTGGTAGTTACGTGAACGACCGCGAACTCCTGGAAGATGTGCTGAAGGGCGTCTCCCGTTCGTTTTACCTCAGCATCCGAATACTGCCGGAGGGTATGCGGGAGCCGGTAGCGGTGGCGTACCTGCTGGCGCGGGCAGCCGATACAATAGCCGATACACGGGCTCTGCCTCCGCACCAGAGGCTGGAGCAATTGTTGTCTTTCCGAGCCCGGGTAGAGGGAATGCCTTCCCCGGACGCGCCTGCCGTTTTCCTTCAGGACGTCGGACAGTACACGCATGGAGTGTCGGAGAAGGAAAGGGACCTTCTGAGCAACGTTGAGCGTTTGTTCGAGATGCTGGAGGTCCTGCCTGAAGAAGACCAGCAAGCGACAAGGCGTGTGGTAGTAACCCTCACCCGCGGCATGGAAATGGACCTCACCACGTTTCCGTCTGAGGACTCGGGACGGCTGGGACACCTGGACAGTCCGCAACAGCTGAACTGCTACACATACCTGGTCGCGGGTTGCGTCGGGGAATTCTGGACTGCGATTGCGATTGCCCACGCTCCACTCTTGTCTAGGTGGCGATCTGACGAGATGAGCGATCTGGGAATTCGCTTCGGCAAGGCGCTGCAGTTGACCAACGTGTTGAGGGACGTGCCGAGGGACCTTCGCTCCGGTCGTTGCTATCTGCCGGAGAGCGACCTTGCAGCTAGCGGGCTGTCGCCCGACGACCTGCTGGAGACCGGCAATTCCCCAGCGGCCCGCGCCGTCCAGTCGCGGTGGATCCGCACCGCCCTTGAGCACTTCGAAGCCGCTGAGGCTTATCTACTCGCAACGCCCCGCCGGAGCATCAGGCTACGCCTGGCGGCTCTGTGGCCAATCCTGCTGGGGCTGGCAACCCTGGAAAAGCTGGCCAGAAACGAGGCCTGGCTTGACCCGTCGCGTCCATCCCGGATCAGGCGTCGATGGGTGTACTGGATGATGATGCGCTCCTTCGTGAGCGCCCCCTCGGACACGATCTTGCGTTTCTGGATTCGGCACTTGCGGCACAAGGTGGAGAACGCCCTGAGTGGAATCTGAATCCCTGTCACCCACGCGCGGTACCTCCGGAGCACGGGATCGGTTCTGGAAGTATTATGGGGTGTCCTCAGGTGAAATGATTACTTTACGGCGGTCGGTGGTCGCACACCGGGATACTTCCGGCAGGAAGAGGAAAATGATGCCGCGGCGAACGAAAGGTGGCTGGACGAACCAGCCTACGCCGACCTGGTGGCTCTTGGCCAGTTCCTGCCCGGGCCGGCAAGCAGCCAGGTGGGAATAGCGCTGGGGATTCGGCGCGCTGGGCTGGCTGGGGGGATGGCGGCGTGGCTAGGATTCACTGCCCCGTCGGCGGCCGCGCTGATCGTGTTCGCCTACGGCGTGGCGTTCTATGGTGACCTCGACAGCGCAGGCTGGCTCAGGGGCCTGAAGACTGCGGCCGTTGCGGTGGTGGCGCTGGCAGTGTGGGGGATGGCCGGAAACCTTTGCCCCGACCGCCCTCGCGCCGCCATTGCCATTGCCGCGACCATCGGCGTACTGGCGTGGTCCACCGGGTGGGCACAGTTGCTGGTCATCGCCCTGGCGGGGGGTGCGGGGTGGGTGTTCTTCCGAACAGACCAGGTTGCTACAGCAGCTGAGCCGCAGTTCAGGGTCAATCGCACAGTCGCCATCATTTGCCTGGGACTGTTTTTCGTCCTCCTCATCGGACTGCCCATCTTTCAGCGCACCCTGGAAGGCGATGCCAGCGCACTGTTGCAGGTCTTTGACAGCTTCTACCGTGCTGGGTGGCTGGTGTTCGGAGGAGGTCACGTTGTCTTGCCGCTATTGCAGGAACTGGTGGTCCCGCCCGGATGGGTCACCAAGGAGGAGTTCATCGCCGGCTATGGGGCCGCTCAGGCAGTGCCCGGGCCGTTATTCACTTTTTCGGCCTACCTGGGAACGACCATAGATGTTGAGGGGGGACTGAAAGGATGGGCAGTCGGGCTTTTCGCGCTGGCAGCCATGTTCCTGCCGTCGTTCTTCCTGGTGATAGGCGCCGCTCCCTTCTGGGACCGGTTGCGCACCTGGCCCAGCTTTGGCGGCGCACTGCGAGGAATCAACGCGGCGGTGGTGGGACTACTGCTGGCTGCATTGTATGACCCGGTATGGACCAGCGCCGTTCACGGCCCCGAGGATTTCGGACTCGCCTTGGCGGCGCTGGCGCTCCTGGCTGTGTGGAAGTGGCCGCCCTGGCTGGTGGTGGTGCTCTCGGCCCTGGCCGGTCAGGCGCTGGTCTTTGTGAGCCTGCCCTTGTGAGCGGGCATTGGATTTCGCTTTCTTGACGGCCTATCGAATTCCTGTACCATAACTCCCGATAAGGACATTGCATTTGCACGGGAGGAATCATGGCAACTTTTGTCCACGTATACACCGGGGCCGATGGCCACTCGGTGGTCGAGGAACGTGAATTCGAGATGCAGAGTTTCGTGGATTCCGAAGGGGCGCACGGGTTGTCTACGGCCGTGATGAATACCCCGGGAATCAGCTTTCGGGTTTACGAGCCGGGCTACTTCCTCGACTTCCACACCGCGCCGCGACGCCAGTACAGCATCACGCTGACGGGAGATATCGAGGTGGGCACGCCGGACGGTACCGTCAAGCACTACGGCCCCGGCACCGTACTGTTGGCCGAGGACCTCACGGGGACCGGACACTCGACCCGCGTTGTGGGCACCGAGCCACGGTTCGCGATCATCATTCCCCTCTCTGACTAAAAACGCTCTGCAAATGGAGCACTCCAAACACCGAACCCGCGTCGGGAACGAGGGATAGCGGACCCGATCTCCATCCTGAATCGAGGGCAATGGCAATGACCGCATACGACAGCCTGAACGGCGAGTTCAATCCCACGGTCCCCACCCGTGTAATTTTCGGCCAGGGAAAGACGGCCTCGCTGGGGAGCGAGGTCGCAGCCCTCGGCGGGAAGCGGGCGCTGGTGTTGTCGGGCCGCACCGTGGCGGAGCAGACCGACGCCGTGCGCCGGACGCATGAGGCTCTCGGGGATATCGCCGTTGGTGTCTACTCCGGCCTGACCCAGCGGGCGCCGCTGGCAACGGCGGTAGAAGCCGCCAACCTCGCGGTGTCCCTCGAGGCGGACACGCTGGTCGGCGTGGGCGGCAGCACAATCTCAGACGCGGCCCGGATGATCGCCGTGCTGATGGCCGAGGGAATCACCACGGTTGAGGAGCTCAGGGAGCAGGGACACCGGCAGGAAATGATGATTCGCCCCGACCTCGACGGCAAACCGCTGCCGCTCCAGGTCTCGATTCCGACCACACTGTCGGCGGGTGAGTTCAACATGGGTGGCGGCAATATCCTCGACGATGGTGCGGGTCACAAGATCCGGGTGGGCCATCCCCGGCTGTATGCCGACCTGATCGTCCTGGATTCGGACATGACTGCCGGCACCCCTGACTGGCTGTGGCTCTCAACGGGCGTGAAGGCGCTGGACCATTGCATCGAGCGTCTGTATTGCCGCGTCAACCAGCCGGCCATCGACGCCCCAGTACTGTCGGCAGCGGAGATGCTGTTCAATGCGTTGCCGCGCTCCCGTCAGTCCGATGGCGACAGCGAGGCGAGGCAGCAATGCCTGGTGGCGGCCTGGATGTCGATGATGGGGGCGCCCAACTTCGCCGTTGGTCTCAGCCACGCCATAGGCCACATCGTGGGCGTCAAGTACCAGGTGGGCCACGGCTACACATCCTGCGTGTCCCAGCCCTACGTGATGGAATACAACCGTCCCGCCTCGGCTGCCAAACAGGCGTTGCTGGCCAAGGCCGCGGGGCACGACATCGCCGGTATGAGCGACGACGCGGCGGCGGAGCTGGCGGCCCGCACCGTCTGACGCTCATCATCCTCGGGCGGGCACTGCCGCACCGAACTGCGCGAGCATGGAATCCACGGGATGACTGCCGAAACGCCGACCGCAGAAGACTCGCGAATTGGTGCTGACCGATGGTGTTGCCGCCGCAACAGCCATACCCCTCACTGTGAGAGCAGCGGGATGGAAGTACTGGTCGGCGTTCTAGCAGGCCCGTACGCGAAGAACAGGGGGTGGTGAGCCCGGGGTGTATGATATGTTGATTGGTGGTGGAGCATATCAGACGAGCGGAGCGTTTGCAATGACAAGACCTACCTCCCTACGATCCGGACCAGCAGTTGCTGCTGCATGCGGCCCTGCAGGAGTGGCTGCCACGGACCACCTGGCCTATTTCATCTCCGACGGTCGTGGACCAGTTGGACCTCTCGGCCATCCACCGCCGTCTACGAGGGAGGAAAGGCGGGGGCGGCTCCTCCTACCATCCAGGAGGATGATGGTCAGGTGTGTGCTTCTACGCTACTGCAAATGGGCGTGGTGGTGGCAGCGTCCAGGCGCATTGGCCCGGCGTCCCACGAGGACATCGCCTTCCGGTGCTGGCGGGGAACAACACGCCGGACTTCCGACCGATCCGACTCCGCAAGGACTATCGGAGGGCGTTGGGGGAGGGGGGAAGGTTCTGAGGCCGGGAGTTGTGACGCGAGAAGGTATGGTTAAGCGGGGCACGTGG
>CASHTH010001109.1:0-11274 GCA_030341885.1 Geodia barretti | reverse complement strand
CCTGGGTTTTGAGTACATTTTTGAAGTGCAAATAATACAGTTTCCTTGCCTACGTAGTGTAAGGGATGCTTTAGATTGCCAAACATGGTGCATTTTGCTGTTGGATGTTGACACTCAACTAACTAAGTGCTCCTACAATTCAGTTAAGTATCTAACCTACAATTCGGTTAAGTGTCCACTGTACATACCCCACCAATGTACTGCTGCAGGCCTCTGAGTTGCGGAAGGTATCTCGTTGGGAATACCTTGGAAAGAGGAGGGCAGAGAAGGTGGTTGAGCTGAGGGATGACCTGGCTGATGAGGAGTTCCTGTTCTCTGATAGCAAGTACGTTTTTAAAACCCTCGGCACGCATGTGAGCGAGGGTTACGGTATGTTGTTTGTAAGTGTGCCTGTCATTGTGTTACCATATTTTTGCTGCCACGCACAACGAGCTGGCAAAAACTGATACCAATAGGTTCAATGCTACACTGGCTTAATTTTAGATTTGGTAAAAAATACATCGTTTAAGAATTGCTGGTCGTCTTAATGCCGAAATGTTCTCTGTTTGGTGGGCACTGCACATACTGTAATGTTTTATGTGATTCTAAATACATGTGAAAAATCTAACTGCTCCTTCGCTTTCCAAAAATGTGTTGCATTCCTCTAGTAGTCTTGGTTTGTTGTGTTAGTCCACATCATGTTGTTTTATGTTCTTGGATGGCTCTCTTTAGCTTCTTCTCTGTATCACCCCTAACCATATCTCAGTGCTTCTGTAGAACGGTGAAACATATACATATATTTTACTTGCTTGCATACACAGTCCAAAAACTCCTTTGCTCCGAGAAATTGCCTCGTACTGCTGTGTAGATAAGTGAATGTCATGCATAAGGTCCAATGAACGCTGAGAGTTTTATGGGGACCACCCGAGTCAGGTGTAGGAAGATATTTTACTGACTGCACTACTCTCCAAGAATGGCATGCATTCTTCTTATATAGAGACACTATTTAGACAACTATACTAATGGTTTTCTCGATTTTCAACAGGCTTACCAGGGTGGAGAAGGAACGTTACGAGCATAAAACAAAACTGTTAGCTCTGACGGAGGAACACAAAAAGGTGTATACACTACTCTTCTGTTTGCATTATTTCAGGAACTAACACAAGAAGCATAATCTAGTGACTGTGACCTTTTTGAATATTCTAGGCAGCTGAGTTGGAGCGGGTTCAGCGGTACTACATGCCAGAAGATGATGTGGTAAGGAGTAATAAAGCCAATAGCTTGCCAGTATTAGTGCGTTTACGTGATTAACAGGATATAGTTCAGGGACTCATACAAGTATGGGTCTCGAGACCACCACCTGGGTTCCTGTATATCGCGTAATGACGTGGATTATGTGTTTAATCGACTCATCAGGAGTTAGTGATAAAGCCTGAAAGAAAACGCATAGGTTAAGAGCATGCTACAGCTATGCACACAAGTTAGTTGACTGGCATTGCTATGTGTATCCAATTCAGAAAAATCTGATCGGTTTTTTGCTTTACAACACAAACCGCTTCTTATTATAAAGGGCCTTGTTTCCGGTTTGTGGCATTTTGAAAATAGATGGCGGGTAAGAGGTTACACCGGTCGTGATGGTGCTCATTTAGTTAGCTCTCTGGTTGTGTGCACTTGTGAGCCAAAGGTACCACGACCACAAGTTAGCCCTAAGCATCTTGCTCACCTGTGGATTATGAGCACCAGGTTACGTAGCTAACAAGGCCTGTAATATATAGGTTGGAGAAATTGCTTCAGAAGCAGAAGGTCTTAAGAATAACCAGCAAAATCCTGCTGCTGTGTACAAATGCGTAAGAATTTATACTTGGTTATTTTTGATCCCTCAGCACTTCTAGCTTCTACTGAATCCTTAATACTCCTGCGAGTTCAATAGTTCATTGATCATGGAACTCAGTTTGTGTAATACACGTGATATTGTATGGGCAGTGCCTTTTATCCGCCTACACAAGTCACATTAAGTGTATATAATTGCATTTCAAGTTATTAAGATTACTTGAGCCTTTATATATGTGTCATGTATTTGTATGCATCATTTCCAGAAACCACAGATATATATTGAACCCCTAGAAGAATCAGAAGTAAGTCCAAATCATTTTACTTATACTGTAATGTATGTATATCTGATGAGGCTTTAATAGCAACTTTATAGCATGTGCATCATAGGATCACTTTGTTAATGCCGTATACCTCCTTCAATCTGGAGTGTGGACGCCACTTATATTGTCTATCACTGCGACAGAGACAAGAAATATTATGTCCTAATTGTACATTAGGGGAATGACCAAAACAGCTTTTGCGAAAATTATGGTGTGTCGAACAAATCATGTATTGCTATCTGTTTTGTCGCAATTGATTTTATGTTCTAATATATTTTATTTGTGAAGGCTGGGCCAAACGTTGATCTGAAGAAGTGGCAAGATGAGCAAATTGACAAAGCTACTGTGAGGTTTAGTGCTAAAGACGCAAAGGAGAGAAATAAGGTATGAAGCAATGAGTTACCCCATTATTTTTACCTGCCTTTTTGCTAATTGTTTACAAATGTAAGGTAGCTGATTTGTATGTACTGTTATTTCTTAAAGATGAGGGACCAGTGTAGGGTAGACATGGATTTTCTGTAACCCGCACTTGGTAATGCAATTTCTGCAGCAAAAAGACTATGATTTGGTCATGGATGAGGAGATTCAGTTTGTTCTCATTGATTCAGTGGCAGGAAACCGTGAGGATAAGGTACAGTACCGGTTTCAAAAATTATGCTTTACTATGCTGTTGTGGTCTTATTCCTTTATTATAACCACTAAACAGACACATGTAGTATATATGTTGGGGACCGATTAAAAACCAGAAGCCCGTTTTAAAGCTGTCCAGACGGTTTTAAAACGGGCCAGCCGGTTTTAAAGCCGTCCAGCTCGATTGAAGGCCGTCAGGAAGAAGCAACCTATCTACTGTCCAGCCCTGATTTTGCGATCTACCTCAGCAGTCGGCCGCGAACTTTGACACTCGTCCCGCCCAGGGCTAGCTGTCACGGCCATGCGTGCAAGATCGATCGCGCACGTGTGCGCGGCGGTACATATATGACTCTGCTCCCGCGATCACCTGCCCAGCCTGTCCTCGTTTTCTCTGACGCCGCTGGGCGCAGTAGACGACAGCGCTCGCAAGGCCGCTGGCTGGAACGACAGCTGCTGGTATGGTAGGACACTGCTGCCGGCCCTGCATGCACGGCCGTTGGCCGTTGGCTGGAACAGCCGTTGCGCGGTAATGAACGATGCTGTAATGAACGACATGGTCATCCCGAGTGTCTGCTTAAAAACTGTCTGGCTTACCGTCGGGGCGGCTTGAAAACCGTCAGGGTCGGAATTAAAGCCGTCTGGCCCGTTTTAAAACGGGCCGGGTTTTTAATTGGTCCCCAACATATACACGTAATATTTAGTACGTTTTTTATCTTTATGTATCTGTGTAGGGAGTAGTTCACACTGTAATGTGTAGAGTAGCAATTATGTAATTACGGTTACGGTCTTTTTGTCTGGTACCGTATGATGCAGATGCATGCAACTTCGGTGCGCATGCACAGCGAAGGTTACAGTAGTTATCATGTCTGTCTGTCCGTTACCCAACATCTCACAGGCATGAATCGCCCCACAAACAATACCACGTATTCAGCATCGGATACGTCGAAAAATATGTAGAATTTTCTCTGAAACTACTGCGTTCGAAAGTCATGGTGTGAAAACCAAATGAACAAGCTAATATACAAATTAGCCCTGGCTTACCTCGGCCATATGCGCTTGCTCTGCATACCTTGCAGGCACCAGAAGTTACCATGCAGGGGGGCGTGTATCGACTCTCGCATGTGATTTAGTAGTGTAGCTAGCCCGTTACTGACTCTCAGCGATCTGCTAACAGACGGGTCAGTACAACGGTAAAATATCCCAGCCCATCAATTAGCACTAAGCGCATGAGTGTGCTTACCGCGTGTGCGTTTCTATAGCCTCTATGTTTGGAAATCTGTTCACGCTTGCGCGAGATATTCCGTAACAGTTTTCACATAGGCTAAAATTCTACAGAGAACGTTTACCAAGCCTATTGTTGAGCTAACAACATGGCAAATGCACAGCGAAAGATGTGCCTCACTTAGTAGCATGCTTACCTTGTCTCCAGCCTTTCACAGAAGGCTGTGTAGGTCGGTCTTCGTCAACTTTGCTTACATGGAACCCTTCTCCAGCGACGGTGCGTGCGTCTCCGCCGAGGGTTTGCACTTTAGTGTTTTTCATTATCATGGTGTTTGTGTTACGTGCAACTTATAATATGTATGTTTTTTTTCTTTTAGGATGCTGAGGTAATGTCTGCAGAGGAGAGAAAAAAGATGGATATTGCTCAGGTGAGAGTTTTTGAGAAGGTTACTCAGTCATCTGAATGTCATGCTTTTTCTGTACTTTTGGTGAGTCAAATGAGCATACCTTATCGTCTCAATTACATGATTTTTGCATATATCTGCACAACAAGAGCACACATCCCGATGGCAATAGCCTCAGCAGCTTAGAAAATATTAGTGACACGACAATGATGGCACTGTAGTAATGTTTACCTGTAATTGTATGATAGTTGCAGTCAACATCAAACGCACTGCACACGGTGTGTGACCCGTACAGTAGTTGTAAATCGATAGGTATTGCAAGAGCTGCTTACTTTAGGAGTGTATAGTGGGATCAGCAATCGCTGTACAGGTGTTTTACTATAATTCATAATTTAGGCAAGTGTGAAAGATTGGCCAGTCGCCAATTCAAAAGTGAAAGGTTGTTTCCCAAATGTAAAGTTGAAGTGTGTTCGACGGTATGCAGTATACTTTTGCCTGGCCAAGAACCATGTTTATTGCACAATAGAACTTTGGCAAAAAAACTAGGCGAAGTGGCCTCTTTCATGTAGAAAGTATTCAACTATCGCTTTTTTCTTTTACAAAGTTTTTGTAGTTGGACAAAACGACTCGCATGTCGACCTGTTAATCCCCCTTTTATCCATAACCACTACCTTCATGTGTCACCATTTGTTTTTTGACTCTGTGTCCCTTACCCTCCGTGGCCCCCTATCCTTGACCAGTATCCCTCCTTTTAGTGGCCTTATTCAAGAACTTGTCAAGCATTCTTGGTTATTGCAGGGTTTTTACCCTTGGTATTTCAAATTCGGTCAGTTTGCGGAATCCTCCATGCTACTCCACAAAATCGGACACCATGATCCCACTTCCTTTAGATTTGGGAGGAATTTCCAGTCTGTCTTTCTCCCCCCATATCCAACTCTGCCCTTCGTTAGTGTATTCATCAAGGTATTTCCTCTTCTTTTTGTCTGATCCATGGTGTTCATTGCTACATTGTGGTGGTGGACGGTGTGTGCTGCGGAGCTAATGAGAAACGTCCTCCGATAGCAAACGACATCTTGTTCGTTTCCATCGGTCCACCTTGTTTAATTGAACCAACGAAAAGCGGTGATAAGAGAAATTGAGCATGGAAATTGTGGAGGCACGGAATGCGGTTAATACCCAATCACGGAGCGCAGTGTTATTCCCCTTGGATTTAAGTTGCTTTAATTCTCAAAACAATCATTCCTGTAGCGGTGAACAGTCTTCTTTAAATCCCACAACCAATTCTGCCTCAGTTGCTGCCTTTTTTACGTTCAGGTTGAACCGATTTCGAAAGCAGCTGTCACTGGTCGCACCCAAAGGGACAATACTGCTGTCAAATATTTTTGTTAAGAAGTCACCCCCGCTGGAGCTGTTCTAGGGCTCTTTTTCTGTTCTTTAGTCAAAACCCAAGTCTTCTCTTGGTGCCACTGTAAAACTGAGGGACATTGTAGCTGCCTTGGTTTTCTGCTGTTTTTTCCGATACCATGGGCCTGAGGGCACGTAGGAAGGGGGGGGGAGGTTGTTAATAGAGAAATAGCAGAGGAGAAACTGGCAAGAGAAGAAATGGGGGAAATATGCTTTGAGCTAACGATCACCGCGCGCGATAATGACGGACTTAGCTGCAAAGTCTCATGGGATGTAATGGGGAGTGAGGTTGTTAAAGATGAAAGAGGTGGTAGGAACAGGAGATGTCAGTGCCGTTTTTTGCTATCTTAGTGAGTTCTGCTGCATACATAGCATTTCCCTGGCCCCTTGTGTTGGACTCATATCTTTTTTACTGTAGGTTATGGTTGCGGTTGAGGTGAGCTTTCTATTTTCCCACACTATCAGTGAACGAGGCTCTGTCGGTTGTGGGCGCTAGCTCTTCTCAGTCTTCTAGTACTGGCGAAGTCGTGTGCCCTCATGGCAAGCTTCTGTTGTAGTCACAGCTTCGTCAGCTAGAGCCTGTGCCGCTTACAATGTAAGTCACAATAGGCGTCGAGCTTGCTTGACTTTGTTGATTTTTGACAGGAGTGTAATAACAGTTTTTATGAATCAATATGACGTAATATGATGTTACCTGACTGGGCATGACATACATACAGATAAATACATCACACAGGCTCTTTTCCCCTCCCACAAATTGGCTTGGGTGACGCTGGTACTGCATGTCTCAACAACTTGGTATCGAAGTAGAAAGGCAAGGCAAGGCAAACAAGTCAACAAAAGAAGAAGATCTGCCCTGGGTGGGATTCAAACAAAAAAAGAAAAGAAAGAGCTCTTCTGGGTGTGATTCGAACCCACGACTCTCTGCAGTCTAGGCGAGCACTCTACCAACTGAGCTACCAGGGCAACTCAACATGTATTCAGAAAATATTATTATCCCAGCTGTCGTAAGTGTAGTATGTTATAGTCTCTGGCAATTTCTTTGTGTAATACTGTGAATTCTCCGTTTTTATTTTATAGACACGGAGAAGCTTGCCCATATACTCTTACAGAGAAGCATTACTCTCTGCCATAGAGGAGAATCAGGTAATAAGTATAACTCCAACTACAGTGGTAAATTTTTGCCTACAGGTGTTCATAATTTATACTTTGTTTCAGACACAGTCCTAATTTATTGCTCCTACGCAAAATTCTAACTAAGCAGGAAGTGTGTACAATTGCATCTACATTATTTAGAGCCAGGCTTAATCTGATTGGTAAATCAGAGGAATACTATTTCACTTAGTATTCCACTGGCTGGTCAGCGGACTTCTACATATATAAATCCTCCCCAAGGCGCATTCCGTCGTTATCAAGCGCAGAAACGTGGCTACAACACGGAAAATTCTGAAAGACGCCAACGAGCTCTGCATAGAAAGTGTAGCTCGAGACCCAGCACCCTTAACTGCAGGCAAGCTAACAGAGTGAAAGAGAGGCGCTTGTCGGCTGCCAGCGCGGCTCTGTCACGCAATAATAGGCAGGGTCGCCACTGTGCCCTTTTCGCATGTCTTCTCGCTGGAGCTGTAAGCTATAGGTCTCCGTACTCATGCGTCGCTACCTGCTAGAAGACACCTGGTTGTTCGTGAGAATGAACCACTCCAGAATCTTTGTTTGCCGTCCGCATGCTTTGCGTCTTACGAATTGAAGGCGTGGTTGCGATGGCTCTAAATGAGTTAGGCGCCAATTCTTCGAGGAAACTACGTGATTTAGAAAGCCTCGGGCCCTCTAGTAGCGTCCTCGCTGGCGCTTGGACAGCTACATCCCAAGGGCCCGTGGCTTTCTAAATCCGCGTAGTTTCCTCGAATCGGCAACTAACTTATATTTAGACTACCTATTGCTAGTCATCACATGCACCTTTATGTCCTCTATGAAAAGGTTCAATGTGGGGGTGAGGCATTTGTCTGCCACATACCTTTATTCCTGTGCTTTTAATGAGGTGCAGGCATAAATGAAAAGCACTGAAGTGCAAACCCTCAGCGCACTACACATGTGCGGTATCGCTAATTGATGGGCTGGGGGCTAGGCTATGCAGTTACTCCCGGTCTCTTGCTAGTAGCTCGCGTAGAATCTGACACGGGCTAGCTACACTAGTAGATAGCATGCGGGAGTCGATACATGCCCTCTGTTGTATCTTCTTGTGCCTCCCAGGTACGTGGAGTAAGCCGATCAGTTCGAGGTACGCCAGCGCGATTGTGCGTATTGGCTTTTTCGCTTGTTTTCACTGCATATCTCTCGAACGCAGTCGTTTCAGGAAAATCGCCTAATTTAATTTCAGGTTCTGGTATCGCTCATTGGCCACCTCGTAGCCTGTAGTGCCAGAATAAGCGTCGACACACAGACAGACAGAACGACTACCATAACCCTCGCTGTGCATGCGCACCGAGGGTTAATGAACACCTTTGTTTCAGAAATATGCCAAACAAGCACTGTTTTGCTGTCATTTCCAATGAAGTTTTGGTTTTATTTTGTTATACAGGTTTTGATTGTAGAAGGAGAAACTGGATCAGGAAAGACAACTCAGATACCTCAATACCTTTATGAGGCCGTAAGTTTTCCAGTGCAGTTCACATTTCAAAACTGAAATAACCTGCTATTTTTTGCTGAATGGGTGCTACCTAGTCAATACCCGGGGGGTTTGTATTGTAGGATTCTCATTAACGCCATGGGTATCTCCTTAAATAAGCAGAAATTGATGTACAACATTTTAATGCCTAGTATTATAGCCCTATATAAATTCTTATGGACTTATGGAGGCTCTGGGTGTATTTATATGCCCCCGGCTTACTAAAGAGTGGTGCTATAGTTACACTCCACCGCTCTATTACAAGAATCCGCCGCTGTAGTGTGTCCTGGCTCAAATTATTTTTCTTTAAGGTGGCGGTTCAGGCTTGCCACACAGGAACTACATGACCACAACTATTCGTTGACCAATAGGCCAGTTGCATGTAAGCAAAAATATGTGGGAGGAAATTTCTGACGTCACATCCGGACTACTCCATACATTTTCAATGGACGTCGGTGTCCGCGGCACACTCAACGCCTCCCTAGCGCAAAACTCTGCCGTATCGATCTATTTAAACGAAATAGAGAAATGAGTCCCATGTAGTATTGTCTAAATCTCGTTCGAACGGAGCTGGTAGCTTGAACTGTCGCGAGATGACTGACATTGTGTTAGCGCCGGCTGATATTCCTTTGAGCAGCACACTGTACCAGCCTTGAAGTGGTGGCTAGTGTGTAGGGGAGTTGCAACGCCTTCATCCTCCAAGAAAGCAGCTTTGATTGCCAAGTAAGGGTCTTTTCTCATCATAGATAGTGCAATGTTAGATACACCTGTGTTATAGAATGAAAGAACTAATTACTGAAGGAACGTCTGACTCTGTAGTGGATGTGGATGGATCATACTTGTATAACAAGTATCAGTTTCTGGCTAACTCTGGTGCCAAAGTAAATCCATTGGGACCTCCACCAGAACCACCACAGGGTTGGCTACCTGTTCCACTCAGTCTAAGCCCTGATCCACATCCATTTCTGTCCAGACTTCCATCTGTTACAGCTGGTAAATACTGCTGCATTCAAATATAGAATATAGCTATATACATAAAGACATATTTATTGCATAGGTCTGGTATACACTTACCTGGCTGGCCATACTGGCTGTAACAAAAACACTATCGGAGCTTTTCGTGCTCTGAAACAGGGATATGTGTCGTGGGATTCAGGTCGTCTTGAAAAGATGGAAGTTAATCTAAATCGACCTGACTACTGCCATGTCCGTACAGCAGTCAAGGCATCTATGCGCAGTGCAACATACACTGTGTACTTACTGTTACACACACTGCTAGAGGCCAAGTATCGGTGGAGAGAGCATGTTATTGTTTCCTTCAAAACAGAGATAATAGGGATGTTAACTCTGGGAACGGTAGAGGGTTCATCCGACTCATCCTCACTCCAATGTTGGCATCTCTCATCAAAGATAAGAGATATGCACAAGTCCTGTCCCCTCACACGATCCAAGAATCTGGGTAAACGAGAACCTGCTGTACCCCAATACTGTAGATCGAAGTCTTCAAGAGTACGACTCTCCTCTTAATAGGTCTCGAATAATCGTGTTTTTGAAAAACGGCCTGTGACAAGGGAAGTGCACTGTGCTTACGTTTCCTGGGTTCATTCCATCGACAGACGAACGAAGTTACGGGAAGTTCTTCCTAATGTTGCGTAGTCTTCACTAATATGGCGCTTTGGAGTTAGGTCTGCCAGAGCATGAAGAACAGCAGAAACATGAACACAACTAGCGGACTGTCTGCAAGGATAGTTATCAACAGAGATATACTGAGACTGACAAACTAACCCAGCTGCACAAGGGGAAAGACACGCAGTGAGCTGCTCTCCTGGAAAGTGTAGCCAGTGAAAAACAACTGAATGTATGGACAACGGGAAAACGAACTGGGAGTTGCAATAGCCTCCTCTTCATTACCAATTTTGACCGTTATGAAACTCTGAAGTTAATAACTTAACTCTGTGTGTATGGAACAGTTGCACAAATGGATACAACACATGGTAAAAGGGCGATTTACATCAAACATATGTGAAGAGGAGGTTGGAAATATAAACTAATCTATGGATCACTACATACAAATTCTAAGGTCAGAAATCCTAAGCCAAGTCTTGGTGTATGCACAACAGACTGTGGAAAACTGGTCATTTCAAGACCCGTACCTAATCAAAGCAAGGGGCGTGGCTCCGTTGGCTTCAATATAATTGGCTGTGCTGGAAAAGAGATCTGGATAGCATAAAAATCACTTCCACCTTGGTTCACCTCGTTTCGGTTTCTCGCTCATTCTTTTTACCTTAACGGCTAAATTCTCAAAAGCAGAGAATGACTTCGGTGTTATGATCAGCCACACAGGACAAGAGCATGCTGGTGCTGCACATGCAGATCCAGGTCCAATAGCGGCTTTGACGATTTTACCACTAGATATGCCAGGGTTTTTGATGCTGTAAAGCTTGGCCTTGGAAGACCTTCATTACCTCTAAGTCCGAGCTAATCGAGGCTGTTCGCCACATGTATAACGGTAAAGACCTGTTTCTTTGGGTACCGACTGGATTAGGTAAATCGGTAATACTTCCATTAAGCTAAGGGAGACGCTTTAAGAGAAAAAACAACAGCTACACTTGCGTACCGTTTAATCGCTGGATCGCATTGGCAGGACGACATGCTTCAAACAATTTATCTGGAATTCCATGCACATGCATCAACAGTGGTCCCCCAGCCAGTTTCTCCTCCCCCGGAAACAGCCTGGGTACCAGGCTTGATACCAAATACAGTGCTTATGGGCAGTGGCATGCGTAAAGAATTTCTTCATGTGACTCTTACTTAACTACAC